>OOFC01021198.1:15655-35665 GCA_900323345.1 Pseudochromis fuscus
GGTGAATTAAAAATGCCCCCCCCCCCGTTTTTTTTGACAGTACAGCTCTATATCGATTAAATTAAGCTCCCACTCGAGCTGACACACGATGTTGATGTTTGTGCTGAGATGAATACATCAGAGCTCTAAGTTTCATGTCTTCAACTTGCTGTTCACAAAGCCACACGGGTATTTTTATTTATTGATTCCATTGCCTGACAACAAAAACAAAACAATATGTAAATGAGCACCACTAAATGGTGAATGTGGCTATATCACAGCACAGTAGGGTGCTCGCAGACAACACAGTGGGTGCTGAGGGTTAATGGACTGTCACTGAGCAGAGTGCATCTGTGGCCTCGACAGTCGACTGAGTGCACAGTTAAGTAGAAGAAGACTTTCTGTTGTCTTGAACTCTCTCTTGGGGCATTCACACTGGTACCTACTCGCTTTGTTTCGGTTTTGGTGCATTTACACGGGCAACAAAGTACCTGGAACTTGGTACCTGGTACAACTTTTCGTACCTCCTCTCCTGCGGTTCCAAAAAAAGTACCCGGTCAGGTCGGAGCAGGTACTAAAATCTTATTGGTCAGAATCGTCACTGCATCGTTGCGTCATCACTGCACAGCACGTAATCTGTCGGGCATTTTTAAATCTTTGGCAAACCTTGCAGATGCATTTGAAATAACAACAAGTAGAGAAATGGCATCTGTCAGAAATCCTGCCCCATGGACTCAGGACGAGGTGCAAACCTTTCTGTCATTAGTCACTGATGACAAAATTAAGCAGGAGCTGGATGGCGTGGTTGGAAATGAAAGAATTGCATAAAAGATGACGTTATGAATGACGGCCAGCTACACGGAGGAAGGACTATCCTCAGCAATGTAAATGCAACTGAGGGGCCGATCCCAAGCGATCCGAGGCGAAAGCAAAGCGAGTAGGTACCAGTGTAAATGCGCCATAAGTGGTTGGAGGTCTTAAACTGGGATATATCCAATCACACACAGTTGCACTTAACCTGTAAAATTTGATGATTTTGTCAGCTTGGCCATCTTGGCGATGAAGAATTCTTTTTCACATTAAAGCAGCATTTTCAAATATGAACTTTGGATCAACTGGTGGTGTGAACACAGCTTTCAAAGTCAACACTTACAACCACCTGACTCTGAAGTCAGCTCAGATTGCTCAATGGAGCGAGTAAAATGCATTCGACAGCTCAGAAAGACAGTACAAGGCAAAGCTGTTCCCAAAGCTGAGAAGATACAGTGTCATTTTATAAAAGCTTGTGTTTATTCCAAGTTCCTCACAGTGAACTACATCACATCCTGCTTATACTGAAGTGAGTAACAAACTAATTATGAATCTATTTGGCTAAAAAATCACAACCCGAACCACCAAACAAAGTGTTAACCATCAAAGAGCACAGACAAATATGAGAAAAATGTCCTCACTCCCAAGGTCGAAAACTCAAATTGCTCCTCATAAAGATTTTCTACAAAATAAAACTCCGTTCCAGGAGTTTTGATGACACTGTCTGCAGCAGTCCATCTGTGCTTCCACTGCTATGGTATGTTTTTTTTCTCTGTCCTCCTCGAGCTGGAAATTGAGAAGATTTAATGCAGGCTACACAGTTGACTTGTAAAAAAAACATGGAAATAATGGTTGAGAGATATGCGGACATGTAGTAATTACTGCAATTATTATTATCAGAATTGCTGCTTTTGATTTCAGCACTCCATCTCCTCTGTATGTGAGCATGATGGAAGTATTCCACTCTTCTATTAAGAGCCCCACAGATGGACATTAACCCTTAATCTGTCACAGTAATTCTAAATGCCAAGACTATCCACTCTCTACAGGGATAATGGACCTCCTCTTTTGACTGTGTCTGTATTTCTTTCAGCTTTTTTCCTACTCTTGTTCCCTCATGTCTTACTCCTACACCCCCCTATTCCTTTGACATTAGTTTTAATGGAAAAGACTGCAGCATCAGAGGTGACAGCGACAACTGAGTGGCTGATAATCAATATCTCACCTCTGTATGGCTTTTTTTTGTCATTCTTGATTCCAGCAATCTCTCTCTGCATTCACTTCCAGCTCGTTCATCACACGCTCAGTCGGTCATTCCTCCTCCCTATCGCTCTGTTTCTTCAGCTCTTTTCTGTGCATTTACAATCCTCCCTATTTGTCTCCATCCCCACACTAATATTCTGTTCCCTTTCAAACATCCTACATGTCTTTTCCTTCCTACGTCTCATATCTCATCACTTCATCCCTCCAGATCAGGTGGCTTTACTGTTCCCTGTCACTCATGTAGCAGCCTCAGCCGAGAGGACACATTATTAATAATATACTCAAGCCATCGATTGAAATGTTACCTGAAGGGGAAAAAAACTATATTACTTTTTAATGCCAGACAAATTGAGCAAACAGGTCAGGTGAGACCTAATTGATTCGCTGGTGTGATGTTGAGCGATAACATTTTTAAGTAGGCTACAGTAATTATTTTCTGACTGAATATCAGCTACAATATGGCTAAAATTAGCTTGAGATGTTCTTTTGCTTGCAGTGAAATTGACTGTGAAAATTTAAATCTAGAGTACAGCCATAGACGCTAACGTGATGTCACCCCTTGTTTTTTTTTAAAGCCAGCTGATTTTGGCATTTAAACGTTGCCATGTTGGGTTTTTTGGAGCCAGAAGTGACCCTTGAACTCGAGGAAATCACCCAATGTGTATGAGACTCCCATTCACCTGGTGAATGAACCTCCAAACCACCTGTAAATCATTGGAGACCAGACCTGACACAATCTTAATATCTTCTTCATAATGAATTACATTATCAAATGGACCACCAAATCATTAATATGAAGAGTTTACTTTAATGACATCAATATGACGTGTTGAAGAAAATGCACTGAGTTGGGGCCAAAGGTTTTTGGAGCTGGCATCTAGTGGCCATAGATGGTATTGCACTTTTCTTGCACTTTTAAATATTCAAGTATATAAATTCCACACTGCAGGTTTAACAATTCAAGATTACATAAAATTAGACATTAGACACACTTGTCTGGCAATTGTGTTGCTTCATGAGACATCACTCTCTTGTTTGGTGCCTTCATTGGTTAAATGTGACTGTTGTATGGAGGACACTGACAAAACACTTCACCTACTTCAACATATACTTACTGCATTCTTGTTGTTATGGTAACATTTGTTTGTTTTCTGCTCACCCTTGTGTTGCCTCACCGCTCTGCAGCCACTCGCTCCAGCTTTAGGATAATTTTCTCAGCTTCATTTATGAAACCCCAGCATCCACCTGTGGACTCAGAGCAGGTTTCCCTTAGAGAGGAACTGCTACTTACTGCCCTGCCCCACTGTTTACTGAGCTGAGCTTGGTTTCCTTGAGGAGTGAAGAGTCTGCACACACATGCTAGGTTTACACCAGGGGTCCCCAACCTTTTGTGCACCACGGTTTAATTACGGCATTATTTTCACGGACCGGCCTTCAAGGTGTGGCAGATAAATACAGTGAAAATACCAGCATGAAATGAATGTTTCCCCTTTGCACAAAAACTCTCCAAACACGTTTGTTTTTTTACACTTTTTCGCTAGTTCACGGGCTTATTGCTTGGGGAACGTTGTATCACGTGACAGAGACAAGCGTATTGACGTTAAATCGGAGAGAATCCGGTGGTTTTTCAAAATAAAACGTCTTTTAGACTGTAACAATTAATACAACGGAAATAATATAGATTAATTATTCTTTCTGTGCGGTGGTTGGGCACCAATGATTTACACAATAAACACTTGAATGTGAGCTTAATGGTTGAAGTCTGTGTTGTTTTAACAGCCAAACAATATGCTGCTTTTTTTTTTTTTTCATATTTTATCTTGAATTATGTATGTAATGAAGTATGGAGAGTATTAGGGCCACCCAGAAAAAAAAATAGAGAAGGTTTTTTTTTTTTTCATCATGCAATTCGAGAAAAAAGTCGAAATGTCTGCATTTGCATGATGAAAAAAAAACCTACCTTCTCTAATTTTTTCTGTTAATACTCTTGCTAATACTCTTCCGTACAGAAATAGATGACAAATGTGATTATCTAGCAGTACTCTCCACTGACTCCAGCCTGCTCACATTATGTAATGACCTCTGGAAGGGTTACTTCTTTTCTCAGAGGAAACAGTTTTGCCTCAGTCAATCTTTTTCTTACATTTCTGCTGTTGAATATAATACACCTCTCACTGCACTCACACCAACTTGACAGTAGATGTAAACGGTGTCCATCACAATCATCAGACAAGTGGAATTTCTAAAGAGTCAGTGGAACCACATACAGTATATATTTTTTACAACATTGTTGAATCTTTGTCGAGGGATGACAGTAAGTTTGATTTTTCGGGCCTCGCAGGCATTTTGGTGCTCGGTAAGACCGCTCTCTACGTCTGAGTGACTGTCAGCGTCTGCTTTTTTTCAGTCCAGCACTCAGTTGCCATTTCCTGTTCCTCAAGTGAGAGTTATCCCTCCCCCTCAGTGCTTTCATCTTCCATTCATCTTTGCTGACCAGCTGAATTGTCCTTATCCCTATTCCCCATGGCACATTGATAATCGGATGAACAGCAGGGCACCATCCAGATTGAGCGTGTGTGTGTGTGTGTGTGTGTGTGTGTGTGTACACATGCCACATATAATGGGCAAATTGTACGTGGCTTAAAAGATATTTGTTTACACGAAGATGCCAGCGTGGGCTCTTGTAGACCAGATTTAACAGGCCCACTGTGATATGTTTACATTAAATCTCTACATAATCACTTTGTAGATTGACCACTGTCTAACCAATTTTCCTTTTATCGCTTTTCGACTTGTTGCCAACCCCCATGTTATCTTTGGCAGTTTTAGCTGACTTATTGGTTTAACTAAGTGAAGTTAGTACTCTGATTAGCCCATGGGAGACATGCTTGATCCTGTAGCACATGCCTCTCAGTACTCTGGTGTCAATAGTGCTGAAACAAGTAAAAATTGAACACTTTTGGAAACTTTTTGTTCACTAATTAACACATTTTATCTTGTTTATTAAATTTGTATGAGAAGGAGCATCTTCTGCTGTCTGTCATTTATTTCTTTTTTATGTCAGACACTTCAGTAAAAAACATTTCAAGTGTGAAGAGTTCATATCTGGATGTGTCTGTGCCCTTAGTCCTCTTCTTTCTCCAATATTATTATTATTACTTTCTAACCTCAATGTTTATTATCTCAGCACGCTTCACTTTAGGGTCAGTTGGAAATGGAAAAGGCTTATCTGCTCCAGCCTCTTTTAGTAAAATCCCTGTACCCTTTAACATATTATCACTTCTTCCCTTTAACATCCCTGAAAGCCAGTTTTTACTTTTGTTTTCATTTTCATCCCTTCTTCCTTAAACCTGGTGATTTTTTTTTTCTGTAGCACATTCGGTCTCTCTCACCTAATCTCTTCTTTTCATTCATTAAATATAATATATGCAACTTGCTGTTTGTCAGTTATGACACGGTCTCTTTCATCTCCTCTGCCAGCTGCATGAAATCCTTTTCCCTCACTCTGCCATTTTAATCTGTCATGTGCCATTTTAATCTAATCTGTTTGCTTTTTATATGAGGGGTGCACAGGGCAGGCAGATTTTTTTTTTTTTTGGTGGTGGTGGTGGTAACTCCATCAAATGAAGACACACCAGCCATCATGCTGTGATTATGTTATGTCTGTTTCATATAGCTGTAGTAGATGCATAAACTGACAAACACCATAATGCTCTGCAGCCTCGTACTCGCTTGCACATCCCTGTCGGAGCTGAAAAGGACTTGATGAGCAGGTGATCACCCATGCTACAGTTTGCTTATTGCAGGTATTCATTGCTCTGCCCGTCCTGTTGTTTATCAGCTTTGTTCCCACAGAGTTTGAAGTCAAAAAATCTTCCCAGTTCTCAGTATCTGTTCTTCAGTTGCATCATAGCGTGGCTCTAAATCATCGACTAAACCATTCGCTGTACATTTCCCCGCAGCATTTTTCTTTTTTAAATTACCCAAACACAGCTTTGACAGAGTCACATCTAGGTGGGATTATTCTTTCTTGCACACCTATTGCATATCTACAAGCAGCCTGATTCATATTTACAGGTTAAAAGGTTAAGTTACCAATTACAGACATTTACTTCACTGTTTCCACAGATATTTTCCAGCACATGTGAAACAGTCCAGAAACATTTTCCATCCCTTAAGGTAAAATTTAGTTCAGTGAATCTTTTCTTCTCCTTAAAATATGGCACCATTGGTTGTTTGAATGGAACTATCAGTATCTGATCTAGAACAAACTTTGAAGAAGGATCATGTTGTTGATCTGCTGTAAGAGAGGTGGTCAGGGTGGATGGACAGCATGTTCTGTCACATCCCTTTTCCTTTCAATAGGCAGTGTTGTCTACACTACATATAGATGCTGCCTAAAGCATTTTTGATGGGTTCTTTATATTAAGAGCAAATCATGCGATAAACCCACACACTCTCACTCTGGAGTTCAGTCTGCTGACTTACTGGTTTTCCCTTGATCTCAGTGCATGATTTATGATCATGCTGACTGTTTGCAAAGACATATGATGTCTCAAATGACCAGCTCATCATCTAGCTCTGCAGAAGCCTGCTAACGATCCTGATCAGGTGTGTTGGAAGAGGGACACATCTAAAGCCCCGTCCACACGGAGACGGGTTTCAGTGTAAATGGAAAAGTTTTTTATCATTTACACCTTGCGTCCACACGAAGACGGATATTTGGCAGCCGACACTGATCCTTTTTGAAACCGGGTCCCAGAGTGAGAAAGTCTGAAGACGCCACCCGCTGCGTCTCCGTGTGGACGGTGAATATGCATTCTCCACAAACGCTGCCGCCGTAGCCCCGCCTCTGACCCTTAACTCGCCTGCACAACCCTGACAACAACAGTAAAAATGGAGGAACACAGCGTCACGTTGCAGCAGCTACTGGGCTTGTTTTGACTTTCACAGCAAAATCTTCTGAAACTACACAACTACCGTGAGCAACAAGTGTGTGTTGTTGTGGGTGTTGGTTTTACCTCTTATGAGTTTAATGCGCATGCTCCGTGTCTTCTTCCTTGTTTTGGTGTGTTTCTGTGGCAGCGTTACAGCGCCACATACAGGCCTGGCATAATAACTACAGTGTTTTCTGCTTTTTCGTGTGGACACAGATATAAATATCTGTTTTCAGGGAAGACATATTCGTTTCGTCTGTGTGTGGACGGGGCCTAAAACATGCAGGATAGTGGCCCTTGAGGACCAGGATTGCCCACCCCTGCGTTAGGATCACCAAAATCCTGACTCCAAATGAAAATCATTGTTATTTTTGTAAATATGCAACTTTCTTGCTGATAAGTTTCTGCTGCTGCCAAGTGGCCAAAAGCTTTGTTAATGCAGGTCTAAATTTAGCTAAACTCTACTTGAAGCATAGCTGCAGCAAATCAGAAAGTTTACTCAGAGTGTAATTAAACTTCGAAGGTGTGAGCGCGTGTAGACGTGACCTTGGTTTGGCTTGCAGGGACGTTTCTTCCAGTTCTCATGAAAGGAAGCTATAGGATGAAGTCCAGCTATTGTGAAATCGCACAATTGCAGAGCATCTCCGGGAACATTTCCAGTAGAGCAGCTTTTATTTCATATTGTCACAGATGGCTCGAGGAGAAGGAAGCTTAACTCAGGCATCTGAGGTGCAGTGGCTTCATGTGAATCAGTTGAGGTATTTTTGTCTTTTAATCACATGTAAGGGGTAAGAAGGATTCAAAAATGAATCAGACAGCAATGGTGAAGAGGAAGCTGTGCTACAAAGCAAAGGTCAAGCTTTATACTAATCCAGATTTATTACTGTGCTGACCCTATAATAATCATATTTTTTTGTTTTATAACCCCAGAGTTGTATTTTTTATTTCTACTTTGTGTAAGATGATTGATACTGTTCAAGTTAGAAAAAAAAACTATGTATAATATGATGTCTTAATTATGATTTTTGTTGCAGAATGTACAGGAATGCAAGAATTTTATTTTTTTTAATTAACAATATCAACCACAAATTTGCTTTAAGATAAATGATAATGCCATTCAGATTAGGTTTTAAACATAAGGAAGCTTTATTTACTCAATAAGTTTAAAAAGATGCAAAATACTGACACTAAACCACTCTGAAAAAGTTTATTGACAATGTATCTGTATTTGTTTTTGTAAACCATCCTCTTTTGTACTGTATCAAGTATGTCTAAATGTCTTTAAACTTTACTGTTGAACATATGCAGCAATTATGTTTCCTAGCAACGTAATTAGCAAATCTAATTAATGGTATCCAAACATTAGTGATAGGTCACATGGTTGCTGTGAGTGTAAAAGCTCAGGACTGACCTATGAAACTTAAATGGATCTGAACTTTGCTGTACGTGTGTGTGTGTGTATTTACTTTTATTTTATTTACTGTTTTCTTTTAGACTTTGTGCCATCATGAAGTGTCAAGTGCCACCCACATAGATGCTTTATAAAAAAAAAAGAAAAGCAAGAAATGCAGTGTCTAGGAAAAAGTAATTTAAAAACTCTGTGGAGTCAAGGACCACGACAAAGAAAGCAAAGCCGGACGCTTCAATCTGATCTTGGCAAAGGGAAACGCGTAGATGTCATGCAGTAATAAAGCATTTTTATTATACTCAGGACTCAAAAGTGTTGCTTTTGAATTGTGCGTTTGGATCCTTCTCTGCTTCACTTTGTGCCACAAAGTGCAGTCTGTATTAGTGAGTCTGTTTGTGTGTCGGCTCTCTCATCGCTCCATTTAGTGTTCGATCTTAAACGCACAAACAGTCACTTGTAATCCTCACAAAAGACAAACAAACTGGACTAAAGTAAAATTCTGCAGTTTTATGATTTCACAATATTCTTCATTGAATAACATGTGTTTGTATTGATTTTCTGATGAAATACAACATAGTAGCAGTAGCACTTTACACATATTTCTTTTGCAGGTTTCCATGCGACTGTAATTGCGCCGCATGGTATCATGTAATGTATCAGTGCACAAACATGGAGTCAACACCAAACTATGAGAGTCAACACAGAAGGAGGAGATGTTGTGCACACAGATGTCATCATCACCTCTGTGCTCTCTCCTTGATTATCTTCCTTTATCTCACTTTGAAAACACACCTGTTACTCTTTGTGTGTGCAGCAGACAGAGGGACACTGAAGGCTTTTCTATACAGTAAACCATGAACACACACCACAGTACATGATGTCACGTGGCGCCACATTAATCGTGTGCGTGTCGTTCATATAATATCAGTGTCTGTGTCTTTGTGAATACAGAGGTGTACGAGGGTTTTAACTCTGGATTAATGTTCATTCTGATAAAATGCGGAGATCCCATCTCGCCGTTGTGCTGCTAATCCCCGGTTTTCCTGATCCCTCCATGCCTCTCCTGCTGATCAGCTCAGATGCCTCAGGAGGATTCAAGCACATTCCCAGCTCTTCGTCGCTCTTCTTCCAGTGATCCTCGCAACATTTCACCTTCCTCTGAGATGACTGTCTTCTTCACTACCATTTTATTACTCATCTTCCTGTTTACCTTCTTTTAGATACACTGTATAAATTGTTTTCTTTGTTACCAGTTTTCATTTGTGAAGCCAGTTATAAGGGAGTGTGACAGCATTGTTGTACTGCTGGGACGGATCTGTCGGATTTGGGTGTTAAAGCTGCACGTTGGACAAATTCTGCCAACTGTGTGATTTTGTGGTCTAAAGATTAATGGGAATGTTTGAAAATAAAATTCTCATACAACAAGGAAGATTTCATGGATTCAGCGATTTTAAATGTTTCAACCAATCAGAAAAATTGAGTGGAATAATCAAAGTATTATGGTTACATTGCTCACTGTGATGTCACCACAGTAGAGTCTGTGTACTTACTGCCCTCACAGTCACTTCCTGCTGTCTTAAACACTTTGTGCTGAAAAGCAACACCAGTGAAGATTCAGCCTCCAGCTTGTGTGATGTCATCCATCATGGCAGCCCAGTAGTGACAAGCAAAAACACTCAAATGTGCCTGAAATTCTTCTTATGGGCTCTCAATATTACAAGCTATCAAATTATTCAGATGTGAAAATGTGCTTATTCACTCAGCGTTTTATTGTGGCTGAACGCAAAATTTTATTTTTAAGATGGAGCTGCATCCTAAAAATGTGTGGTGTATGTGGTGGAGGGGTGTGATGTGGCTCAGCTGCAGGGGGAGATGGAGCAGGTTGGTTCAGGGAGCAGTGCCAGTGGGTTGGTTTGGCACACTGACTACTCAGTCTCTCTCTCTGTGTTTAGTTGGGTGCTGCAAGAGACAGAGAGTTGAGCATCACCACAAGGTGCCACTGAGACCCTCAGCCAGGGGGGAAATCTACTGTGGACATTTGTGTTGGACGTGCACTGGGATGCCGGACACAGATTGGACGCACCCACTTATTTTGGTTGTTTAAAAAGATCACACTGTTTAAATTAAAAAAATATATATTGCAAACTGTGTCTGTCAGTGTGCTGGGTCCCCATGGTAACAGTCTATTGTTACAGTATAATAACAGCATTTAGAGGTTGGTCTTTACAACTTATTTATGACAAATGCAAGAATTAGTGGCACCGTCTTTATTTCCATATATAAAATATGTTTTCCTGGAAAAATGAAAATCTTCCTTCCCACCACATCATACATCCACAAGGAAGAAAGCAGCTGAATTAACAATAGATGAAAGATTTTTATTCTGTAGACCAATCAAAACCTCTACAGTTATCCAGTTTGTATTTTTCTTAACAAAATAAGTCATCTATTAGTGTATTGTAACCTTTTCTGCTGGTTTCCTCAATATAAATTCTACAGTTCAAAATAATAAAACTTTGCATTTTACTCAAATATTGTGACACAGGATTATTTAGAAATTATCCCCCCCCTCAGAAATTACAAACTAACCCTGATAAATAAAAAACTCTGCACACTCCGCAGTTATTCTTACACACTGTAATACACATTTAATTTATATTTATTCTATATGATCATGACAATCTGAAATATTAACTGGTTGAATTTCTTGTCTTTCATGTTAATTGTTTTGCCAATTCATCCAAAATTTACATAGTAAAACAAACATGTAAATTAAAATGTTTTTTCCTTACAATATCAACAAGATAATGACTTTATTGTGATTTAGTGCTATACAAATAAATTAAAAAAATACATTATATTTCACTATAATATGGTTTGAGCAGGCAGAAAAACACCTTCCATGTAAAATCTAAATGACTAAATTTCAGTAGTAAGATGATATTTTAAAGACTTTTTTTTGTATTATTAAGCCCAAAAATGTTGAATAAAAAACCATCATGGTTGCCAAGCTGCCTGCTCCTCTGGTTCACCACTGACCACAATGGACGTCCCTTTACCTGAATCTCCACTGCTTGTAGGAGGAGTGGTGTGTTTGTACATCAGCCACCACGCTACTTTGTCTTGTGATTGCGCCAGTTGGTCAATATCTGGCTCGGAGGTTGCATCTGCTGTGTTTATGAAAAAAAAAAAAAAAGTTAAAGCAAAACACAACTGAACAAGACAGAAAAGACAGAGGACATATCTGGTTTCATCACCTGCAAATGGAGCGCTGTAGATATGTCTCCACCCTCCCTGCTCCATGGACACCTCCCGTCTGTTCCACTCCCTCTCCAGCAGTCCCATCCATGAGTTCACATCACCGTCACGGGTGCGCTCCTTTTCTTCTTCCTCGTCTTCTGAACACTTCCCAACTTCACTTACTACAGAGAAAAATGAATGTTTGTTATATTTATGATCATTTCAAGCTTTATATTTATAGTTATGGCCTCCTTTAGAGAAGTTTTGTATGGATTGCAGAAATTCATACTTAGCTAATAATGGTCAGATAATGCTACCGTATTTTTCGAACTATAAGGCTCACTTAAATTTCTTTAATTTTCTGAAAAATAGACAGTGCGCATTATGTATTAATTCTGGTTGTGTTTACTGACCTCAAACCGATTTTATGGTGGTGCACTGCGCTCAAAAATCCGTCAAAATGTTTTCGTACGACTTCGGTAAACTACGTAGCCACACCGCTTGACGGATTGTCGGAGCATTACGGCTACCGTAGTCAGGAGCCGAGCGGAGTAATACGCACCACAGTACGTATTACTCCGCTGTCACACAATATCACAGTGTGTATAAGGACCCCAAAATGGCACTTGTTTATAGTCCGGTGCACCTTGAGTATGAAAATAGACCCGTTCATTCTCGTTCATTGATATTGGGCTTGATAATCCAGTAACCCTCAATTCATCCTCTGTGTAGTATGAACACCCAACATTGTAAAACTAGAATAAAAAACATGAAAAAGCACAATAGGTCCTCTTTAAGACACTTCTTGAATATAATGGTATATACAGTTTTTTTATGACTTCATGAATGATTTGCATAGACATGTACAAAATTTAAAAAAACACACTTCAATAACTACATAGTATATATATTAGGTTTCTACTTTGTCCTGCATGGGTAACTAACAACACCAGGTTTCACACTTGCTTTAAATTCTTTAACCATCACACATGAGTATAGTTATGATGAAATGAAGGGAGATATCAGCTTATATGAGATAAAGTGCAACACTGTTTAACATGGAGCACAGTGCTGCACTTCAGATGATAGAGATTTTTCTGCACCAGACTGATGTCAGACTTACAAACTTATATTTTAACTCATGCATGAAAACTCACTTTTCTCATGAAGCTATCATCTGTGTTTAATGACATATCGATGTATTTTTTTTTTATGCCTTCCTTGTAAAAATTTTGTCCTTGAATTTTGTTGAGGCTGTTGCAACACAACTTTCTCACAATTGCCTCAGTGCATCTTGTTTTTCTCCTTGTTCAACAGGAGCTCAGGTAACTGCTTATGTTGAAATACATATTTTTGATTTCTGGACTTCTTGATTCACCTGTCTACCTGGAGGCTGATCAGCTGCACATCTTACTATAACAGTGTTTCGGAGACAGCTTCCCCACAGCTGCCTGCTTGCCTCTAGCTGTGAGTCTTTCACTGAGTCTAGACTGCAGCTGGGATTTTATAAATGTGTATTCAAAAAACTAAATGCAAGTTTATTTTGCAGTCACGAAAAAAAAAAGTCATGTGTTCCTCAAGTAAAATTGCCCTCAAAGTGAAACCATTAAAAATCACATTTTTTATATTGGTAACATGCACATTACCAACCGCACACCAAAATGTAATGCAACCATAAGTCCAATAAAAAGCTTGAATATATATCTTTCTTAATTACCCAGTGTTATTTAATAATTCATAATAAAATGTGACATGTTGTGACCAAATTTTCCATCTATAAAATTCCACTCCAGGCAGAAAATATTATAATATTTTGTTGGATTTTTTTTCATTGGGCAAAATATAGAATATCTATTTAATTCTAATAAATAAAATGTCAGACAATATACAGCATAAACCATAATCATCCTGCATTAATGCTATAGACTGAACACTGTTGCCCTCTTGTGGCGAAATAGCAACGATATCATGTTAATAAGAGGTATGGATTTTGGAAATTTTGTTCCCATCCTCTGATGTTTCCCAAATTGTATAATTTCTTCTTTGGGTTATTGCAGTAAAAGAAAAAAATATAGTAGATTTCATAGTAACCAGGAAGTGGATACAGCTCCTGTCTGCAGTGTGCATGATGCCAAACTAAAGCAGATCAAAACAACAATCATACAGTTTCTTGTGAAGACAAAAACTGACAATGGATTGTTTGAAATAGTGACATAATTTGATATAATGAACAAACAGAACTCAGACATCCCTGTGCCTGTGTGATATATTGGTGTGATTGGTTGATGACTGACACTTTTCTGTCCTATTATCATCCAAACGATTTCTCTGCACACTTACCAGTTGGTGGTAAACCCATGCTGCTGTCTCCTCTGACGATGGGGTCTTTTTCCTGGTGCTTGCGATCCCATTCGATGATAAGCTGCTCTGTGATCTCTTTGGTTGTGCACTCGTCTTTGCCTTCAGTTAATATGTCTCTTGTGTCTTCCCCAGGCTGTGGCTCATCTGTGTCGCTGAGGTAGAAGAAGCTGTTTCCTGCCACCATCTCCTCCATCTTTTCCAGCAGCTCAGTGACCTGACGCTCAGCTGCACTCATGTTGTTAAAGACGTGATACCTGTTGTCACATTTCCTAATAAGCCAACAGAGATGCTCGCCTTCACTTTCAATGTGTTGCTCAATAGTTTTGTCCCCCAGAGTGTCCCCGAATGTGAACAGCACGATAACATGTCTCCATACTCTCGGTCCAAGCAGCCTCATGTTGCCCTCTGTGACTCTTCTCTGTTCATCTGTAAACGACGTGTCGAGCGGCACTACCAGCAAGATGACATTTGGTGAAGGCGAGCACAGAGACACCCCTTTTAAAATCGCAGACTTCAAAGACAAAGAGGCAAACAATGCAGAGAAAAACTTCCACCATCCGGGAGTGTCCACAATGACGACCTGTCTTCCAGCCACCACGCCGCTGTGCTTTAAAGTTTCCATCGTTTTGTCACCAGACTGAAACACCTTGGTGCTCAAAATACTGTCCCCAGCAGCACTCTTTCCAGAAAATATCCACCCCACCATCAGGACTCTCAGGCTGGGTTTTGGCTCTGCAATGAATAGACATTTATTAGAAATCTGGTCAACTTAAAGGAAGATTTGAGTTTGCTGCAATTTGTGAAATGTCTGGGTTTCATTTTAATTTCTCACAAAATATACATCCTAATATTAAAGTCTGAGATGTAGCTGAAAACTCTGAAGAAAGTTGATTTTATTACATTAAAATCCCAAAAGGACAAGAATAAAGTTCCATGCTCAAATCATTTTTATTAATGATTTTTACTGTGGTAATTTTGGGAACAGGTGAGTTATCATTTCATTTTCAGAGCAATGAATGAATACTGTATATAGAAGATGCATATAGCTACAACGGCATCATTGATTAGCTGTTAGTAACGTCAGGAGTTTGGTGTTTGAACTTCACTATATTGTTTATTCTGGAAAAGTGACTATATTTGGACAAGGGGGGTGGAGTTGGGGAGCAGCAAGGGGGCGGGTCTCTCTCCATGAGACCAGATTTGTCAATTAAAGCCACACTCTCAGATATACCTCTCTTTGACGCTTAATGGAAACAAATTTATAAAATGATTTTTAGATGAAGCACCAGGACACTGAGATGAAGAAGTAATCTTAGCTAATGACATCTGAATGACTTGTGTTTTAATGAGTAAAGTTGACAATTTTTGAATGGCAGCCAATTGGAGGCCAGTTTTTTTTTTTTTTTTGAGGCAGCATCTAGTGGCCATTGGTGGTATTGCACTTCCTGGGACTTTCATATCAGCTTCAAAATGCAATTAGATGTATAATGAACCACAACTTTGTTTGCACCCCTATAAAAGATGGTCAACTCCAACAAAAAATATAAATATTCAGCTGACCTGTCAGGAGACCTCTGAGTTTTTCCCTGTGTTGTTGTGACAGTAGACGCAGCTCCTCTGCTTTTTTGTCCACTTCCTCCCTCCTCGCCTTGACACTTTGCACCAGCGCCCTGTCAGGTTGATAAAGGAAGTTTTCTTTCACCATGGCGTCAATCTTCTCAAACAGCTGTCTGACCCACATGTTGTTGTCTGTGCCGCCATCACAAAAACTGTGATATGTGTTACCACAAGCCTCCAGAAGCGACTGCAGCGGCGCTCCAGCTCGCTTGATGTAGTCTTGGATGGATCTGTGGCCTCTGTGGCTGAACACCACTATAGTGTGAGCCCACACCGTTTCACCAAAAAAATGTTGCAGGTGCTCCATTGTTGCGTTCTTGTACGTGTCTTTAAAAGGCAGCTCAGCGTTAATCACCAGGATAAAACCCTGCAGGCCATCGGGACACGGGGTGACGCTGAGAATCGCCTCTGTCTTGAAAAGTTCAGATGTATCACAGAGGCTGTATCCTCGCAGCCAACCGGGGGCTTTGACCAACAAAACTCTTCTTCCGCATACTTCTCCCTCTCCCCTCTCACAACGGGATGTTACATCTCTGGGATCAAACGCCCGTCTTCCCAGGATGATGTTTCCAATGAGATGTTTCGGGGAGCTTTTTGATCCCACAAGAACGGCTTTCAACTCTGTCAGAAAGAAAGGGAGACATGGAGGAAACATGAGGAGAAATACTTAAACCCAGAGAGAGTCACAGTGTAAGGGTTAATTTAAGCACTCACCTCTGGTAGATGCAGCTTTGGTCATGATTTCTGGAAAAGTAAACGTCAAACAAGTCTTCCTTCATGTCTTGTTGTTGACTGAGTGTAGCTCACGCTGTTTCATCTGATAATGTAACCAACATGTTTCTACTTAGAGATCAGATCAGTTGTAAATCCTGTTCTCAGGCATTTAAAAGGTGGTGGTCAGGGTGTTTGTTTCCCTCTTGTAGTCAGCTGGCAAAACAAAGGAAAAATACTGAAAACATGAAACTACAAATGTAAATTTCACACAGGATTGTTGTTAAAAACTTGTTGAATCATGGAAATTTTGAATATAAGACACTATCATGATCAAAACAGAGGATACACAGGTTGTTTCTGAGGACTCAAAGACACATGCAGGACTGTACTGAGACACTTTCTTATTTTTCTTCAATTTTTATTCCATCTGTAAATTGTAAATAGTTTCACTGGCAATGAAGATTAAAAAAGGAGGAAAGCAAAAGAGATTTAAACAGAAGTACACAAACATCACCAATAAGAATACATGGAAGTAGATTTTGTCTGTAAATCAATGTTGCCTTATTTATTTATTTATTATAAATAAAACATAGTTTAACCTGAGTTTGAGTCTATAATAGAGTGATTATGTGCACAGGTCAGAGATGTATGTTACCTATCTTCCACATTATCTCTAGTATGTAGCTGAACTGGTTGTTTTGGAGGGAGTCCAGGTCCCAGAGCAGCTTACTAGTGTCAGCCTCTACCTGCTGCTGCTGCCAGCTCCCTTATGCAACCACAATAATAGGAACACACACACACACACACACACACATCAACCAACTACAATGTGGTTTCACTCTTAATATTCTGTTGCATTGCCTGTGATTTTATAGCGGGTACATGTGATCCAGTGCCAGAAATTGGTCACAGGCAACTTGCCAGTGTGACCAGTAAGGCCTCAGTAATTGTTTATTTTAATCCAGCTCCCTGGAAGGAACACTACATTGCGTACTTCCAACATTAGTAATCCACAATGGTTGCTTAATAAAAATCCCCCTAATGCCAGATTGGAAATAAGCAGAATGACACATTTGCATAATTTGCATAAACCAGTGAAATGTTGGCAAACACTGGGTGTTTTATGTAAATAGATCAAGCACAGTATTATTTACATTAGCATTTTTCAGAAAAGTGAAAAATATTGCCATTCAAAACTATTTTTTAAAAAACTTTATTGGACATTTTATTTAACAAAGATAATAAATATTCATTTTATAATCAATTTTTTTGCTAAATAACTGCATTCAGTTCAACACACACTGTTAGCTCCTTTGCCCGACAGCTGTGCCAGGATTAAAACATGAACAATCACGTGTAATTGAAATACACGTGAGCTCAATGTCAAGAAGGTTAATTATCCTGTCAAATGCTGAACATACATCCAACAGTCACAACATTAAAACCACTGACGGGTCAAATGAATATCATTGATTATCTCATTAAAATGGCCCTTTAGGAGGGTCGGATGCTGCTGAGGCGCTGCAGACAGATCAGACTGGAAATCTCCTCCAGTGGCCATGTGAGTGTCAGAAGTAGACCATTGGAAGAAGGTGGCCTGGTCTGATGAATAACATTTTCTTTTCTGTCATGTGGACTGATGGGTGTGTGTGTGGTGCATTGTTTACCTGGGGAAGAGATGGCAGTGGGATGCACTGTGGGAGTTGTCAAAGCCGTGATGTGTAGCTCTGAGAAATGTTGAGAAACCTTGGGTCCATGTAAATGACACTTTGACAACTACTACCTAAACATTATTTCATACCACGTATAACCCTTCATGGCTGATCCCTACCATACTGCAAAGACTGCACAGGAATGGTTTGAGGAACATGACAAAGAGGCTTTTACTTGACCTTCAAATTCTGCAGATCTCAATCCTGTTGAGCATCTGAGACCTTGGGACCTTGCAATTTACATGACTTAACCCTTTCAATTCAAATCTGACAAGTAAAATCTAACATTCATGTGCAGTTACAGTGTTTTTGTTCACTAAAGCTCTAAAATCCAAATGCGTTTTTGTGTTTTTCTGCTATTCTTGCTTCGTCATCACTATTATTACACTCTCACAACGTGTAGTATATAGCAAATAGCTAATTTTCCGGCTTCTGAGAGAGGCGCTAATAAAATTACCGTAATGACACCATATTCACCGTAAAGTGCAACATCTCAGCTCTCAGGAACGGTTGGAATTTTTTCGATTGCGCGAACCGTAACATAATTACGGTAATCCAAAGACGCATGTGCAGACGTATCGCCGTTGGTAGGTTCGGACTCTGCTGTTCCGTACACAATATGGAGCAGGTGGTTTTGTGGTTGTGGCCGATGGATGTAGATAAAGTAACTAAGGAGATTAAAAGACCCGAAGAAAAATCCTCTCTGGAGCCTAAAGGGTTGTTTCCCCTCTGAAACAGAAGCTCCTGTGTTTTCGGTTTGTTTGGCTACTGGTGAAACATTATGTAGCTACCGCCATGTGTCTGTATGTTAGCACCCCTAATATAGGACTACGAGTGTGTTATGTTTTTTCTGTACACCACTATAGTGTGTTTTTTACAGATAAAGCAGAGGGGAGAAAAAAGATAAGATGGTGCCAACACTAACTGACATGACATCTACAGTATCTGCTGAAAGTGTCTTCACCTGGATGTGTCCCAGTGTGTTGGGAAAACAGGGAACTGAGCTTTGTTAATATCACTGTGTCAAAAATATAAAGAGCTGCTAACATGGTGGGACTGGTTAAAAACAACAACAACAACAAAATTTGACCCAAAAAAACAATGCAAGTAAAATCTGTCATTTTAAACTTCATTTGTTTATTTTACAAAATAAAAACAATACCCCAAAATGTATAAATAACACAACACAAATGGTGGATATATGTGTTTTTATCAAATATATTGTTTTTACATGTGCAAATATTCTACATTTAAGCATTGATAGTCGAATGACACATTGATAATCAAAAATGATACAACATTGTTAAATTAAAGCCACAAACTATATTGTACTGATGGAAAATTACTGTATTCGGTGAGTTATTTATTATTTATTTGAGTTATTTTCTGTTTTTTGTAGTATATTTTAATTATTAAAAAAGAAAATTAGCAAGCTGCACCCCTTAAAATTGCTGTAGATTTATTTATTTATTTTTTAATTGACTTCACATTGTTAGAGAACCTACATACAACACCTAAACCAGCATTTTGTTTATGAAAACTGATGAAACTGAGGCTAACAAACAAAGTAAGCTCTCAACGTATCACAGAGTAATGTTTCCCATGCATCCTGATTAGTTTAATTTGTGACTGCACTAAACTCACAGCACGGTGGTGCAGTGGTTAGCACTTGTGCCTCACAGCAAGAAGGTTTGGGGTTTGAATTTCGGCTCGGGCCTTTCTGTGTGGAGTTTGCATGTTCTCCCTGTGCATGGTGGATTTTCTCCAGGTACCCCGGCTTCCTCCCACAATCCAAAGACATGCTTGTTAGGTGAATTGATCAAACTAAATTGACCATAGGTGTGAGTGAGAGTGTGAATGGTTGTTTGTCTATGTGTTAGCCCGGCGATAGGCTGGCAACCTGTCCAGGCTGTTACCCCGCCTCCTGCCTGATGACAGCTGGGATAGGCTCCAGCAGACCCCTGTGACC
>OOFC01021198.1:35685-48566 GCA_900323345.1 Pseudochromis fuscus
CAGCAAGAAGGTTTGGGGTTTGAATCTCGGCTCGGGCCTTTCTGTGTGGAGTTTGCATGTTCTCCCTGTGCATGCGTGGGTTTTCTCCAGGTACCCCGGCTTCCTCCCACAGTCCAAAGACATGCTTAAAGTGAGAGTGTGAATGGTTGTTTGTCTCTGTGTCAGCCCTGTGATAGGCTGGCAACCTGTCCAGGGTGACCCCGCCTCCTGCCTGATGACAGCTGGGATAGGCTCCAGCAGACCCCTGTGACCCTAGTGTGGAGAAGCAGGTCTAGAAGATGACTGACTAAACTCACATGTGGTTTCTGGGAATTTTATGATACCAGCTCCACAGTCTGAGCTGCTGTCCAACACTCAGACACATTTTCTAAATGTCAGTCATCTCAGGTCTCTTGTCGGTAATGACACCGACCTCAGCTGTCATTGAACAGTTGGACAGTTGTGTTGGTTATCATCTCTGTTTGTGTTTTTGTGTGTTCTCAAAGGTTTCCCCAGTTTTTCCCCCAACCCCTTCCAGCATAAAAAAATAAAAGAAAAGAAAAAAAGAGCAGTCTTGTTGAATTGAGGGCAGAAAATTTTTTGCTCAAGGGATCATTGTAGTAGCTGCTACAGAGAGCGAGGGGAAAAGAGTTCTGTTCTTGTTATTTCCTGGAAAAACAGAGCATAAGACAAGTATGAATCATATCTTGACCCTGCATCTACTCAGGCACTGCCTGTTTGATCCTTTGGATTTTCACAATAAAAAAAAAAAAAACTGGAGCTCATGCAAGTGGGTGACTGGTTTAACACAACAGATTTGGAGATTTTTACTTTCAGATTCTCCTGAGTGATCACAGGTGTGTGAGGACCTACAGCCTGAAAATAGAGCAATTTTAAAACAACATGCTCGGGGGAAATCTGGTTTGCGTTGCTGTTACACTTTTCCACAGCCGTTGTTCACATATCGGGTCTGAACAACAGGTCAGGAAGCAGCTCGCTCTTGGCTCAGTTACATCTGACAGAAGCAGCTCATCGGTCTTTATGATCCTCATAGAGCTTCACTTTTTATTTCTCCATCTGGTGGCTGTTTGCTTAGAGAGCAGTAAGTGCCAAAACATACACTACCACAGATGGCCACTAGATGCTGGTTCATAAAAAATACCTCCATAGACTTCTATTCAAAAATCTCAACATGAAAGATGAGATATATTTTCCCCAAATTATTCTGATGTTATTCATAAAAGTCACTTCTTCTAATCAGGGTCGTGGTGGTCCATATGTAAATAATTTCATGTTTAAGCGGATACCAGTCCTCAAAGAGATGTATATTTGGAGGCTGGGCTGAGTTGATTGACAGGTTTGGTCCTCTAAGCTTTCACAGATGCTTCATTAGACCCTCCCCCTTACTGTTCTCAAGCTCCACCCTCTTTTCCCAATATGGTCACTTCTTACTCCATTAAAAATCAACCTGAGGCTTTAAAATTAATCCACAAACCAGTGGATGATGTCACTGGTTTTTATCCACAGAAAGTCCTCCCTCACTGGATGTCACCTGCTGTAAGATAAAGCCGTGTTTCACTGCCCTCTCTGCTCTCTCACACGTGTAACGACAGCCAGCAGTGATGATGTCACAGTGTTTGGGGAGTCTACTCCAACGAGGTGAGCAATGAATCCACAGGTCAGCAAAAACAAGGTCTTCAGTGGGTGTTGAATTGAACGTAGACATTATTACTGTCTCTTTGGCTTTTTCCTGCTCTGAGAAATGGATTTTACTTTTTAATAGGTCATCTACATTTCAATGCACGCAAGCTCATGGTGACGTTTATGGTAGGGTAACAACTAACGGCCTTCAGTGTTTGTAGAAGCTGAGAAAGGAAATTATTCAGCAGTTAGCTGAGTCACTGTTACAAAGTGATGTTTGTGCTTCAGTTGATTGGAGTATTTTACTGTTAAAATATTTGTGCTGTACTGTGTTAGCATTTACTTTCAGTGGATGTTGCTGAATAGACTAATTTGGCTGTTTGTTTGCTGATCCGTTGATTATTCACGTGCACAACAACAAGCAAACATTTAATATTCTGGACACAATTACTTTTCTGACCTGAAATCAAGTCATTGGCTTGGATGTGAATGATAAATACTCTCAGCTCTGACTCGCTGCATGGACGATGTTGGACCCCAGAAGCAAAGAATAACCGGAATAACCTGAAGTGGACTCAAGAGTGGAGGCAGGAAGGACACGGTGGGATCATACCACACAGAGTGGTATTGTTTTGGCCTTTGTGGTAGTTGTGTTGTTTGTATAATGCTACTGTTGTGTAAGTCCAGACCCAGATTCTGATCCTCTTAATATCAGCCAGAAGTCCACATCATGGGAGTTAGTTTGTGAGTCTTGCAGCTGCCAGAGGGCCGTGCAGCCTGCACTCGCGCACACCCAGTACACATTAAATCAAAATACACAACACTCACGCAGGAAGGACGTGTTTATTTGTTGAAGAGTTCAGTGAGAAGGGAAGAGGATGGGAGTTAAATGTTCAAACATGTTGCAACCCTTCACTCACATGAACTCAAGTGAACAAATGAGATGCAGACACAAGGGTCAAGCCTGGAAAAAGTGATGAGCAGTCTTAACACACAAGGTCGAGTCACTTATATTTTTTTAAATTTCAACCAATCACAACCTTCGACACAAAAAAAGTGCACAGGGTTAAATTTGTCTCCGAGTATTTCCTCCTAGCAACACTTGGTATCCCAGAGGTCAGTCAACCTGCCTGAGTTTAAGGAGGCAGCTATGTCGTATTATGCAGCATTAAACAGCATTAGTCAGCATTAGGAACATATTATTGCTGAAAACAGAACACTACAGAACAGGGTGTTATATAAACCATAAAGTGGGTCAGGGGGTCAGAGGTTAGTGTGTCTTAATGTGGAAAAAAAAAATCAAATAAAAGCCCAAAGGCGAACTGAGCGATACAGAGAAACGAAAAAAAGGTTAAGGGAGGCAAGGGTGCATATCTCAGGCGAGGGAGGCATCATAAGACCTTCCCTCTAGAATGAACAATAACTGGAAGATGGTCATGCTCAAATTGCTCAACATCCTTCTTCTGCTGTTGACAATCGGCCATTATTCTCCGTCCACAGGGCAGAGCGCTCTCAGCTTAATGTCATCTTGGATCTATAGAGGTGAAAGGAATGCTTTATTGTTCACCCGGGAGCAGTTAAAGTCACATCCAAACATGTTCCTGGTCAGCATCTCTCTCCCTCTGTAGTTGTTTCCCAGAAATCATGAGACAGAGAAATCGGTGCACCTCTAACCTCTGTCAGTGCTGTGTCTGTCCTCCCATTATTACCACCTAGAGTTATGTTTTTGTTGGATTTATATTTATTTGCAAATAATTCTGTGGATGTGCCAGCTCCCCTGGTGGTGAGGATGCTACGTATGGCATGCATGGTGATGAGAAGGCGGCTTACAGCAAACACTGATATGACGTCAGCCTAAACAGCTCATATCTATATGCATCTGCACTTGATTGGCGTCTTCTACACCATGGTTTAACCCTTTATCAGTCAAGGTAGTTATTTAGTAAAATTGCATCTTTCTGCCTCTCCCTGATGCAGTATAACCACGTTTTTTTAAAATATATACTTCCTGGAAAACCTTTTACCCTGGCAAATAACCATGTGTGACAACTTCACTGAAATTGGTTTTACACTTAACAATAATAACATATAAATCATACATAATAACAAATGGAAAAATCTAAAGTAATAATAAAAAAAAGTCAATTGCATCTTGTTTTCATGTTATTTTATTTTGCTATAAAATGTCAGCAACTGTGACTGGTAAAAGCTATTTTTTTTTTTTTTAATCGTGAGAAGACTGTGGGTTTAAAAAGGACCTATTACCTATTATTAACTTTTTCATGTTTTCTGTTTAAATGCCGTTTTACAATGTCAGGTGCTCGTACCACTCATGGCCAAAGTTTCAGATCATCAGAATAGTTTATTTATTGATCCCCGAGGTGAAACTGTGTTACAATCATGAGGTAATTGATCATGAGGTAAAGTGGTATTCTAGTAACGTCTGTGAGAAAAGTGCTCAGACTGCAGCCTGGTATAGAAATCTGTTTGGGAGACTTTGTGATGTATCAAAGTCTAGACTCCTCTCTCCTAAACATTATTAGATGTATTTGTTTCATGTACTGCAGCATGTTAATAACCACCTGGTCACAGAGATGCTGCACAGTCCTTAACTTTTTACTACCATCGATGTTTCCCGACAACAAACATTTTCCACTTGTCTGGATTTTCGGGCATTTACACAGATTAATAAATAACATTTTACATACGGCTTGTGATTAAAATACTGGATCCACTGTTATGTACCATAATAAGCTGCTAATGGGTGTAATATTTACCAATCAGAAGAGAGTGAGTATGAAATGAGGGACTGTTTAAATGGCTACTGTAAGAAAAATATGATCTTTTTTGAACTGCAATACATGCAAAACTACTTTAGACACCACCAACATTATAAGTATAAAGCTAGAAATGGGCATAATGATAAAGTTTTTCTCCCACTACTTTTTCTGCCACATTGGGTGAAGAATACGGTGGATAAAAGCCAAATGTTTCTCTCACCAGCTGATGGAGACCAAAACTGGAGCTACCCAGCCAATGGAGTGACCTCACTGATGCACAAACAGCATCATAGTAACTGTGGTTCATCCTCTGATTGGACACAGTGATGAGAACAACATTCGTTTATTTCTTTTTGTGTTCTCATCCATCTTCTGTCCATCTTTCCTTTTAGATTAACATGCGACATTCACCCACTCACTATCTGTGCAAACCAACAAACACACAAAAGCAAATATTTTTACTTCTTCCACTGTCTGTCCATCTCTCTTGTCTGAGTCGGTGCAGCAGCATGACCGCAACCTTTCACCTTCTTCGGTCCTAATGAGTATCAGCAATACAATAAATATACATTTGGATCATTTTTCATCTAAATAAAAAGTAAAAAGCAAAAATTCTGTGAACTGCATGAAATTGGGTTCTCTACAAAAATAAAACAGGAAATGGATACTATAAGCCATTTGGGTTTGTCTCCAAGTGGTGAATAATTCTTCTTAATTATCCTTTGTTCTATTAAATTGTTATCAATATTTATCTCTTCCTTGTTTATAGGTGGAATAAAGAGCAATGGAAAAACTACAACGTGGGAAGGAAGGAGAAACTAAGACAGGCAACGGTGGTGATGATATGAGGAAAAAAAAAACTGCTCCACTGATTCCTTGAAGTTAAATGAGCAAACGGAACAAAGGGCATTTCTATGTGTGCACCAACGCACAGACCTACTGACACACTCTGAGGCATCCCCGGAGCAGGGATTGGACGAGACCCAAAGAGAGAGAGCGAGTCTTTCCCACCCCTCCACAGCTGCTGTACTACCACTGGCTCTGTCGGAGTGGGGTATGAGAGCAGAGTGGCGATGATGACTGATCACTTGGACTCTTACACCACTTAATATTCCCACTCACCACTTCTCAAGTCCACCTCTGTCACGCGCAGACTACGTTTATTAACCTGGACCTCGAATGGATTCCAGGCTCCTGATTGCACCGGGGATCCCAACACCGGACCCGACTGTCCGTGCACCCTGGAATATCAGCTCCATCAACCCGCACCGGCTCATGGAGCTGTCTCCGGTCTCTACAACTGTGAGTATCCTGCTCCAGTTATTATTTAGTTTAGTTTCTTTCTTCTTCTTTCTTTTTGGCTGCTTGAAGGACTCCCCATCGGTGTGACTGGAGAGCTCCTGTGCGCTGCAGCGATGCGTAACAGCAGCAAAATCTGAGCCAGAGCATCCAACTCACCACAGCTTTAAAAAGGGGCAAAAAAAGAGAGAAACTCACAAGGCTCTGGTGTTATTTGTGAGTTTTTAATCCTCCCACAACTCAGCCATAAAATTTGAAAAACCATATTCTGTGAGCGTGAGTGAGCGCGATGTTAACTCTGTGAATGAATGAATCACATCATCCTCCCCTGCGCGTCTGCGCTCCGTTCATTCAGCACCTGACCTGAATGAAGACTGGAGCGTGGCGCAAATCCCGTTATCTCTATCCCTCGTTATTTAGATTATTCTATTGTTGTGGAAAACTGCAGTGGGTGTGTTGTATTGCACTTCTGCGGCGAAATGATTTTCTGTTGCGCCATCTGTGTGCGTCAAATTCAGCTTTCCATTCATGCAGTTTCCTTACATTTTGCTCATAATCATCTTAATCTTTGGTGGTTTTAGGGACAGTAATAATCCTGCAATCTCCCAAAAGGACCTATTGTGACTTTTTTTGACCCAGTCTTGGAACAAGTAGTGCTGATCTGACTCTAATTTTTCACATTTTGTACCTCAACAACCTCAGACAATAATCATTTATTTCCTAATCCTAGCAGCCAAGCAGACCTTTATTGTCCCATGAGAAGAAACTCAGTTTGCAGCAAAAAAAAATGAATAAAAAATAAAAACAACACATGTAAAACAACAGTTTTTCTGCCAAAAATGACTCTGATTGTTTGCCTGAATTTTCTTTTTCTGCTGCCTCAATGATAAACATTTACTCCTGGAAAGTCCAAGCTGTGTGGTTACCATTTTGTGACATTAATATTTGTGTTACCAATTCTCATGGATGAATCAGACTCCATCTATTTTTCTCTGTCTCCCTCTCTGTCTGAAAGTAGGATTAGTTGACCCACAGCCTTCAGAGAAAATCCTCCTGTACAGATGTGTGGTTGTGGATTCACCTCTGTACTGTACGTAGAATGCAAAGCATAAAAAGAAAACACGCTGCTTTGGCTCTGCCCGGCAGGAGCTCAGACAGACCTTAAATAAAAACGATACGAGAGAGAAACAGCTGTTTGGGAGATACAGCCTACTGAGAAACACATGGGTGCACTGCGATGGGAAATGTAGTTCAACAAGTGTGAATGGCTCAGTTTGGATTCTGACTTTGAAGCTCAGACCTGCAGGCTTCAGTCACTGTAGCTTTTGTGGTCTGGTGTTCATGGTGGGAGTGCTGGGAAAGTTGATACTGGAGCGGTGCCTGGGGGCAGCTTCTGCAGAGACAGATGGGATCTTCGACTTTAGAATAAGTGTGGTTTTCATTTTAAAAACTCTCTAGATTTTCTGTGTTTCTCTGTAAATCGATCTTTTTCTCTTTGTTGTTTTTTTCCCTCGTATGTTTCTATCTAATCTGTAATCTCTGCTCAATTATATGGGTTCAATTTATGAATGAAGGGAGGTGTGTATGCATGCACACACATTTGTGCAGGGGTGTGTTTGTGGAATCAAAATCATGTGTCTCTGAGTGTTGATATGATGTGTCAGTGGGTGGCTCTTGGTGATCTCGTCCACTGATTGCTGGGTGTTAGCTACTATATAAAAGAGTTTGCCCCTGAACTTGCAAACAGCCACTTCTGCAAACATGCTGATAGGCTGATTAAGGACTCTCTCTTGAGGCGTGGCAGATTCACTGAGCAGATAATCAGTTGTGCAGTTACTGCAGCATACATCAATACTGTTAAGTCCGCGAACAACTGAAGAAACGGGGCCATTAGCTTCCACAGAAGATAGAATAGTGAGTAGCAGCTACTGAGCGGCTGCTACATTAGCATTCAGGAGATGTGGAAGTGACAGAACATAATTAAAGTTAAGTCATTCAAGCACCAAAAGCATATAACAACCTTTATATGGGAAAAGAAATAATCTACAATTAATTCAATAAAAATGACATTTTGTGAATAAATTAATCTTCATTCATTTTCTAATTACTGGTTTGTCATTAATTGGTCCGATTTCATCAGCACAAGCAGCTTTAACATTCGCCACCTGTCGCAACATTGTAGGACACATTTTACTTTATCTTTTCAGAAATCTTTGGACCATATCAACATGATTAAAATAATGCAAATTTAATGTGTGCAAAATGTGTGTAAATTGGCTAAATATTGTTCAGTGGCGAACACTGTCGCCTCACAGGAAGAAGGTTCTGGGTTCAAACCTCGACTTTCTGTGTGGAGAGTCTCCAGGTCCTCCCACAGTGTCCCACAGTGTCCCACAGTGTCCCACAGTCCAGACATGCTTGTTAGGTTAACTGATTATTGTAAATTGGCTGGAGGTGTTACCGTTTGTCTGTGTGTGGTGGCCCTGTGAGGGACTGGCTACGTGCCCAGGAGGTATCCTGCCCATCGCCAGCTGACATAGGCTTCAGCTCCTCTGTGCTGGATTAAGAGGATATACAACATGGACAGATGGAAATATTGTTCACAGCAATCAACATCTTTCTAATCATCAAAGATTACGATGCTCATAAAGTATAAGTCAAACTATTATAATTGATGCTGCAAAGACCTTGTGAGAACAGAAAATAAATAAGTGAAGAAATAAATGGACACCTTCCAGCCAATCAGAATAAGGCATTTTTGGTGCTTACAGAATCATCTCATTTAGCTCTATTTATATGCAAGTGAAGCTCCTCATTTACGGTTAAGGCCCAATCACTGAGGTTTCTCTGAGGCAGTATGATATTAAAGTGACTTCAGACAGAGATAATTAAGAATTGTTTCTATCGAAAATACACTTCTCTACTCCGACTGAACCACTGTGCTGATTATAATAATGCTGTCACTAGACTCGCACCTTTTTTTTCTTTATTTAGAGGGAAGCCCCCTCGGTTATTAAATTAGTCTCGGCTGGTTCAGTCTTTGCTGCACAACCAGTTCAGAAGTTGCCTGTGAAAAAAACTCTTAGCGATTACAGCACTTCATTCAAACACTGTTTATGTTTACATGTGTGTGTCTGCATTCAATTCGAATTTAATTACTACCACGGACGGTCTTCCTCTCCCCTCGCACTGTCTCTCACAATCTCCTCTATCCCTAATCTTCATTTTCTGTCTCACTCCAATTGTTTGTCCTTGCCTGCTTTACATCGCTGTGCATTAGACAGCCACTAGACCATTTACATTTATATTACTTGCTCTCCACTGATGAGGAAAAACCCAGAAACGCTGGCACCCTGGCTTCGGTTCGTGTTGGCAGACACGAAGTATAAAGAGATACGACCACCCACTACTTTCATCTTTAAATCCCACTAAAAACATAGAAGGGACTTCCATGCCATGCTGCTCGCTGTGCCTTTCCTTCCTCATCGCCGTGTGATCGGCATTAATCTGGTCCTGAGCTGCTCAAACTGGGAGACAGGCGACATCAGAGGAAGCAGGAGGAAGGAAAGGAGTGATTGAAAGATTTAGTGAACCGAGGTGGAGAAGGGAATTAATAAGGATTGGGAATCAACGGTGATAGCGGAGAAGGACATACAGCAAGAAGTAGGGACCGAGGAGTGAAAAACAGGATTGGGGAAAGAAATAAAGCAAAAGGTGGGAGGGAGAACTTGAGTGTGAGCCACCACATCACCGATGACGGCTGCATCCATGTGTGTTTACATTCCACACACACACTCATGCACACCACATCTGCATGCCAACCCGTCCCCTCTTTCAGTTACACATCCCCGTGACCTTTTCACTCACTTTGCTTACATAACCGCTCCATCACTTGTCACCGTACGATTAGCATGTCCCATTTATCAGCCAGAGCCGGTGACTTTGCAGGAAAGTAAGACTGCTGATGCAGATGGTTGATCACAGACTGTAAATAGAAATGGACGCAGCAACAAGGTCTGAAAAGTGAAGCCAATACTGAAGTGCAAAAAAGTGCAATACCCCCTGTTGGTCACTAGATGTGGGCTCCAAAGTACTAATAGTTTTTTTCCACGTCATTCTGATGTCACCGCTTTGTATTTGTGATCTGCTGGTGAAAATCATTTCATCATTAAGTAGATATTAGGCCTCAAAACGAGGAGTATTTTGGAGTGTTGTTAGTTTGATTGACAGGTGTTTTCTCCAATGAGAGCAGACCTGAACTCGAGTCTCATTCACATTGGGCAGTGTCCTCAGGTTCAAGGGTCAGACCGACCTCCTCACTCCTCCCTTCACATCAAAATTTGGGCCATTTTTCAATATGCGTACTTGTCCGTGGTTACGTTCTCGTATACTCGTGAAACGTCATCAGTCGGAGACCTAGTACTGTTCCAATTCAAAGTACACATCTGCCCGAGAACACATGAAATACCCGGATGTGTTCTGCTTCATTATCGAGCCTGCATCAGACCAGACTTGTGTGGGCTTGGGGAAGCCAAATAACCCATAATGCATTTCGTGCAAGTCCATACTTCAGAGTCCGACCTGCAGGTACATTCTCACCAAGTACATGAGTACAAGTTTGCGTACTTTGAATTGAGAAATGGCCTTGGTCTCTTCTGGCTCCAAAAAAACCCCCAAGAAACCATGATCAAATGCTAAACTCCTAACAGAAAAGAAACATATAAAAGCCACTCCCTCCTCCTAACCTTCCCCTCTGCTCCCCTGCTGCCACTCTGATCAACCTTTCCTCAGTCCTGTGTTGTTCCTTAGTGTTTTCTTTACCCTGCTTGGGTTGCTGTGGTCCACTTGTTCTGAGGAAAGATTTCTTGCTGTTACATCTGCCTTTCGTGTCGTGCTTCCTTGGGTCTCTATTTCCAACAATCGTGACCACACGAGCACGCTTAAATGCAGCATCCAGGATTAATGAAAGGAGATGTGTACGTTCCAGTTGAACGCTGGAGCAGCTGAGGAAGATTTAGTTCAGCGGAGGTGGTCCTGCTGACTGTATGTGTGTGTGTGGCTGTTTGTGCGTGGGTGGGTGTGCATCAGCGTCCATGCAGGGGAGTGTAAGGAGTTCTGGTATGAATTCTGAAGTGGAGCTGTGTGCTCTGAGCTGCAACAGTTTCTCAGAAGAAATGTGCTGCTGTCAAATGGAAACCTTTAAAGTAAAGTCTGCTCTCATGGTGTGATAAAAAAAAAAAAAAAATCAACCTTGATTTTCTGGCTTTATTTTCATTTCAAATGGGAAAGTGCCTGGAAGTGAAATTTAAAGCATTGATTTGATGTTTATCTTACATGAATTGTTCTGTTCCCCTCGGATCTGTGCAGCACTAAACCTTCTTTCAGCTCATTGTTTTGGTTTTCCAGCCCACGAAATTACAATTTTTGTTCACACTCAGCTGTGATCTGCAGAAAGGCTTAAAAACTTGTCAAAAAGTGAGATGTTTTTTACTTTAAAACAACAAAAAACAGGGGTTAAAAAAGACAAAACAGACATAAAAAAGAAACTTTCCACCTGCTAGGTCATAAAACAGCAGAAAATAACCAACATACAATTAAAACATTAATATTAAAATGTTAATTTTTGACTTTTTAGTGTTTAATAAAAGATATTCACATGTTAAAACAATAAAACTGATGATGTTGTTCATCAAAATGGTTCATTTTGGCTGTCAAATTTAACAGTTTTCACAACTAAATACAAAATAAAAGTTTATGTGAAAGAGTTTTATGTGAAAATGTTATAGCTGTTCAGAGTCACGGGTCCTTCTTCATTTTTTTTTCTGTTTGTCGATTTAAAAATTGTTTAATGTATTTCCAAAATGCAAAAAAAATCTGTAAGATAAACAGAAAAAAAATAGTAAAAGGTCTTTTATTTTATTTTTCACTCCATAACTGTTGGTTAGTATGTTTATCATATTAAGTGATAATGCATCTCTGGTTCAATGGAGTTTATTTTAATTCTTCTTTGACTTTACAAGGAAAGAATCAAGCATGTCTCACAGACAGAGCAACAGACCTTACTTTACCCCTGAAGAAGAAGAAGAAGAAAAATTTATACTGAACTGTGATCATTCAGGAGAGACCTTGGATAAATCTGTCAATCAGCAAATAGACAAAAAGAAGAAATTTCATGGTACAGTAACTTCTGAAAGTCTTCATTCAAATTAAAAATGTAGCCAAAGGTTGTTTTTTTCTTCTGACAACTTAGAAGCTGTTTGACTTCAGCACCATTGTATGAGCAACAATATTAAATTAAAACAATCTTCCATCATCCAACAATCTGAAAGAAACAGAGTTCAGTCAATGTAGCACGTTTGTTATTATTTTCAACTTACAGTGAGTAGACGACATAAATCTTATCGTACTCATTCTACTGTGTAATTGTGACTTTTCGAGCACTGTCAGTTACACACAGGATAACTCATTGTATAGTTTCTTTGTTGCCCCTTAAAACATGAAGTTACCCAACCTTGAAACATGGACAGATCCTTTCCTCTCTGCTCTTTAAACAGGATGAGCTCTTATAAGAGGACTCACCCAATAACATTTTAAAGCTCATAGCAGTAGCACCATAGTGGTTCTTATTATTACAATACAACTGTCTCTCATTCTCGCTCTATATTTAATTATCTGATTTATTTGAATGTGTTTCCATCACATATTGAGTCTAGAACATCTTTACTGTTTCAACTGCAGCTCATTTGCCATTTAACAACTTCTATTTCTTCTCCTGACAGTTAATTATTCTTGAATTATCCTGAGAACAATATTGATGTATTTTCATCCTTTGGTCTTTTTATTTTTTCTTCTAGTTTTCGTTCTGGGTGAAATTATTCTGTCTGCTTTCCCAGGCCTGTAAATGTTTCACGCTCCAACTGATCAAATTTCTTTCACTGGAGTTGTTTTCAAATGACTTTGTTCTCCCATCATGACTTGATTTCATCTAACGCCACAAATTCCTTCCTGATTTTTTGATGTTAGCGTTCCACAGTCCCGAGCCACGCATTTCCAACAGTAGACGTCCCAGACCACGCTCACTACACCATCGGTGTCGTCATCCTTGCTGTGGGCATCACCGGCATGCTGGGAAACTTCCTGGTCATGTATGCTTTCTGCAGGTATCCCCCCTCCCCCCTCCCT
>OOFC01021199.1:0-13463 GCA_900323345.1 Pseudochromis fuscus
TCGACCAACGGCTCTCCGCCGCAGTCCCCAGTCGCGTCCTCCTCTTTTCTCTTCCATTCCCTGCACCCCCACCAAATGGCCATGGAGCCCCCAAGGACTCGATCGCGCTCTCGGTCTGGATATTACCAGCAGTACGGCGTCGGGAATGGCAATGGAATAACCGGCAGCGGAGTTATGGTACCTAACCACCACCACCACCACCTTCATCATCACCATCAGCAGCAGCACCTACATCCACAGCAGCAGCAACAGCAGCCGCACGGTGCCGGTTGCGCACCACTTGGAGCTCACAGCAACCTGCACCCGGAGAACCAGCAGCGAGCCCCGGGAAGTAACGCCTCTCCCGGCATCCAGAGGCTGCCTTCTGTTCCCGGAGCGCACCGCATCCCGGCTGCAGGTAAATGTCCCCACTTGTCATTGTCAGTGACTGTGTATGTGGTAGTGTGGGCTCCAAAAGGAGACACAGGATGTTTTATTAGACTTTAATTTCACACAAGTTGAAAGGCTGGAACTTACTGCGTTTAATACCTTTTTAGAAGCAAATTGAGAAAACGAGGGGACTGCCCTGGGGTTGGCATGACAGAAGTGTCTGTGCATGTGTGAGCACATTTGATGTTTTCCAATTAGATGGGGGTGTTTTTTTATGTGCTTGCCACTGAGCTGTAGTGTGGAGGTGGTGCACAGTTAGCACTTAGAGTAGGTAAATGAACAACAGCACTCTGTGGTGTGGACTGGGGTAGCCTCAAGCCAACTGAGCTGCTGTGCATAGTTAGTGAACCAGACTGCCTTTCTTTAAGTCACTGTGGCATGCCTACTTTTAGTCAATTACACAAATATTGATGTAGCTAGGTAACAAGCCTTTACAGTGTGTACAGGCTAATCTTTGTCTAAACTAGACAGAGTCTAATCTTTTTCTCCCATGGTTACTTGGAGCAAAAATGGTGACTAGATAACCTCACAAAAAAGGTTGGCTTTGTGGGCTGAAAGTTGTGACTGAGACATAGGAAAGAAAATAACCAGTGGCACTGTACTTGGTTGGTAAGAGGCTCTCTCTGCTATTGATGGAGTGTTTTTGCTGATTAAAAATGCATTTTACTGTGAATCCTCACGTTAAAGTTGTGCACAGGACAAGAAAATCAGCCACCCTAAATGGCAAAATAGGATTTGTCGTGTTACACAGAAAAGGTTAGCTTTTATGTTAACATATATACAGTTCCTGTCAGCTCTGTGGGCATATACTGTTTCAGATAGAGGGGCTCTATACCAGTAACTTCCTGGATAACCTATGCTTTGATGGTTTTGCTTCACTGCAAAGCAAAACTTAAGTAAGTGTATATGTGTGTGTAGACCATTGCTGGGTGTACAATACATGTGAGGGCACTCTCACAGCGAATGCAGTGTAGTGAACCACATAACATAGAAACAGCACAGCTAGAGTTTCACATTCACTGAGGCTATGGGAACGCTTTTCTTTCACTAAAGCTAATAGCACACCTAACAGGCTTCTCGGGTTAGGAAAAACAAGGTTTCTGTAGTGTTCTCCGGTGGTGGCGTTTCAGGGAACAGCTTACGAGTCATAATTTTAAACAAAGAAAAGAAACAAATGTGTAAAAGCAAAAATGACAATCAAAATGTGGGATTTAGTTTTGCTACTCATCAGCCACTCATCCTGATTGTTCATCTTGGCATAAGTTAAGATGTACTCAGGACTAACAACACAGTCATTCCTCTCGCTAAGCAACTCATGTATGACACATACTGTAGTTGGCTTGGCTCACTATACAGGGTATTCATTCTTTTGGGTGCACTATTAAACTGCACAATAACAGGAAGCTAATTTGTCTTACAAAGCAAAAAAGAAAAAAAAGATAGTCTACTAATTTAAATTCTACACACATTTGCAGTCTGTGGCTTTAGTTCTGTTTTTATATGATAAAAAAACTGAAACCCTTGAACAGGAGATGTCTGCATATGTGTGTACACACAAACCTGCGCAACTGTGTATAGAGACTGGATTTACCTGTCTGAGAGAATGAGAGTAAAAAAAAACAACAACCTGAAACCTCCATAAACAAACAAAGGCCCCTCCTGGACTCCCAGCCTATAGGTTTTCTAAGCCGTGTGTTTTATATCTGCCTTTGGGTTGTTGCTTGACAAGGGAGCCAAGTGCTGTGTTTGTATGTTTGTGTTAGGAAGCTACAAGGAATAGCTGAGACAAATGATTTAAATAATAATAAAAAAATATATGTATATCAGTTTGCCAAATCACACTGCCTCCCCAACGAAGTTTTAGTCATCACTGCAGTTTATCGGTCTCGCTGTGACCTGCGACCCCCGCTCTGTCATAGTAGCTTGGGTATAACATGCTCAAATCAATGGATAGAATGATGATATTGTATTTCCATCCAAATTGATTTTCATCTTGAGGTGGAGGAGGAGGCACTGGCTAGAAATTCACTGAGTCGTTATTCAGGCTATTTTCAACTAGACCTGAAACCCACAGCGCACAAAAGAACAGTAATTTGGAAAGAGAACAAGTGGATATAACATGTTTACACATTTTTAGTTGTTCTCTACTCTCTACTGTATTTGTTCATGTGTGAGATGATAAGTCTGAAGCCTAGATATGAAAAGGTTTTTACTCCGTTGAGTAGCAATGCTGGTATTTTTTCTTTTTGAATACTGTATTTGTTTAATGTTTGAGTGCTATTTATATTGTTAACCTAGCCTGAAGAAGCATTGGGACTAATTTAAAGTTGAATATTCTCTTACAAGAGGGAGGCAGCTGGCTAGCTGGACCTTCCCCAGCACTACACACCTTTTATTAGACCCTCTTTCCATTCCCAGAATGGGTCTTGCTTGTTGGGAGAGAGTGAGAGAGAGAAGGAGAGATACTTAATCCATTCTTCCCATGCTAGTCACCTGCATTGGGCATGAAAGATAATGATATCCTGTACTCCTCAATCCCTCCCTCTCTGTCCTCTCCCTTGTAGTCTGTTGTAATTCTTTTGGTCCCATTTTCCTCTTTGTGCCTTGTTCTTTCATGCTTGTTTCATACAGTCTGTGGTGCTCACTTTTTTCTTTCCTCTTTTCTGCCTCACAAACTGTTCACATGACTTTGCCTACCAGGATAGGAAATCATTATATGTTGTGAGGTTAAAAAAAAAAAGAGCCTCCTGCAAGCTCATGTCCACAAAATTGAGACACGAGGCACAAAAGAGAAGCACAGACAATGTAGAAGTGGTAACAAAATGCTTAAAACTGCTGCCAAATTGGTCCAAGTGGATAAAAACATCCTCTGTAGCAGTTTATATCCCTCCCTCATCCTGACCTACCTCTGTCACAGCCTGTCCACTCGTAGTCACATTCACTTCTCCCTCCCCTCTGGATCAGTCAACCCTTTCTGTACCCCTCTGGTCCATTTTCTTTGGCCTCCTCCCTCACATTTGTCTAATGGAGGGATCGTTTTAATGGATTGCCCAAAGCAGCAGAGAGGCGGACACTCCTGCCACTCTACCTCTACCCCTCCACTCCACTCCTATCCTCTCCATCCTTCTGTCTGTAACAGAAGTGGAAACATGCACTCGTTTTTTTTTTTACTTTCCTTTGTCTTGTCGCCCAGGCAACCCCCTCCAGTTTAAAGAGAAACTCTTTCACTTGGATTGACCAAGTAGCAGGGGTTCCCTGCTACTCTGTCACTCCAAATAAACAAGAAAGCAGTCACTTTGGTCAGCAAGAGAAGATCCTTGGAATCATGGAGAGTGACCTTAAATTAGCTCAAAATCTAAGCCACGGGGCTCTGATCTGGGTTTTTTTTAAAAAGTAGCTCTAAGAGGGAGTGGAAGAGAGAATGCCAAAGGTCACTAAAAGCTTGAAGAAAGGTCAGTGTGAGGAGAGCAGAAGGGAAAAAGCCAAAAAAAGATCGCAAAAACTGAAGTGGAAAAGAGAGGAGTGAGTTTGAAAAGAAAGTCAGTGGGATTTGGCAGTTATAGGCGTGCAGGGAGTAAGTGCAGGACATGAGTTTTAGGAAGGTCAGGCGCAGTGAGGAGATGAGGAAGGAAAGGGAGAGATAATTAGACTGAGGCCAGGGAGTAATAGCAAAAGGAGGATGTGAACGGATTTCATGGAATAGGGCTGATTGTGGAGGAGACGTAGGATGTCCATGACTATTACTGTAAGCAAAGCACACAGGGAGAGGAAGGGGGGGGGGGGCAGTGGCTTACAAAGAGCATTTGAGTGAGCAACCTGGGAGGAGGCGTGGATGCTGTGACTAGAAAGAGAAGTATGAAAAATTATTAGCCGTGAGCAGAAAAGAATTTAGGACCGGCACTAAGTTTGTCAGTGGAGGTAAAGGTATGTGTCAGAAAGGCATGAATGGATGTTGAGTGAAGGTGAAGGATGGGAGGAAGGTGTTGTTTTCCCCTGCTCTTTGCACGTTAGCCTGGTTTGGCTCTGTAATGGGTGCAAATCTGTGCTTCCACTCAGTGTAGTTTCGAAGCTTTATTTTGTAAATCCTGTTGGGAAATGTCAAAATGTACGCTGTAGGTACGCCCGTTCTCCTGGTCTCTCATCCTCTTTTGTAACAATTTAGCATCCGTAGCATTTCAACATTGCCCCTCAGTGTGTCCTTCCCCATTTCCACCTCTTGTCCTTTTTCTCTTTCGTATTTTAAAAACTGAAACTGCTCATAAACGTGCACATACTACCCTTCTGCAGGTCTGCATAGATAGTCACTGAGTTTTTAATAGCTGTAAAATAAAAGCCTTTTTTAAACCTCTTGCAGGATAATCTCCTCCTTGCTGTCCACACATATGCTGAGTGTGTTTCAGTCATCTTTTTGCCAACATTTGACTAAATATACTGCATCCATTGAAGATTCAGGGCTTCGAGGAGATGCATTTTGGCTGACTGTTTTAAACTATAGCTGGGCAGCAGAGGTGAACTATGGTGGAGAACAAATATTACTGTGCTGTAGGATTCTGGGACCAAGTTTTATTAGACATATTAACTTTACCAGAATGTGAAGACACTAATTAATCATTTGTAAATTCATTTACTCATTCACTTATTGGAGGTCAGTAGAAGACTGTCACCTCCCAGCTTAGGAAATTAGTAAATTCTTCTTGCTGTTCAAAGCAGGTCCGTGGTATGTGGGACGTGCTGTGTGCCATCATTCTTGTGTCTTTGACTCTGCAGACACATTTTTGTGAATAACTCAATGGTCGAGACGTCACACTCACACCACAGCTACTTCATAAAGAGCCGATGACCTCATTAGATTTTGGAGCAGCTTTTTGTATACATTTGCACATTAATGAGCGGTCACACATTTTCAAGAGAAGGCTTAAACTCCTCGACACTTAAAGCTAACACACTCAAATAGATACCAGGTATGTACTACGCAAAACAAATGCGTTGGTGTCTTTGCTTGTTAAACTTTTCTTTGACACAGTAACTCAAGACAGTACAAAAAAGTCATAAGTCAACTATGTTAGAGCTTTTCAGACAGTCCACATACATTTGTACATGTTGAACAAAAGCCATGCCAGTGTGTGCTTGTGTCTCTTTACTGTGGTACTTCCTTCATCTAAATAAAGTGGCATTTATCTTTTATTATTAGCATCGTACGACTGTCTAGTGCAGCATCTGCAGTCCCCAAGCCAAAATGAAAGAATACTCATACTGAGCCTATAAATTGTGCGTCGGTCGCCCTAAAGACACCGACCAAGTACATTTTCCCAAGCTATTTCCAATTAGATCCTCTCAATGTAGTTTAAATGAGTTGAGACCTCAGTTTGTGGCAATAGTGTAAAGATTTATGATGGAAGAAGAGAATTAAGACTGTCATCTGTCTCTCCTTTTCTGCCCGTTACTTTCTCTCCCCTAACACTGTCTCTCAGATGGTTTCTGTCTTTCATAGAGGATTGGGGTGGGACATTGCGAAGACAAAAGTGGGAGTGAGAAAACTGCGAGGGGTGTGAAGGAGTGGCTAGCTGTGTGTACTTGTGTGTATCCTTATTAGCTGACTTTGTGTGTCTGCGCACACGCCTTGTTTACCAGCAGCCTGGGTGGGCTGGGAGCAGGACTGTCAGAAACACATGCACGCAGGCCGAGTGACGTCACTGTCAAAACATTCTTCCTGTCAGGGCGCTGAGAAGAAGTTGACAGGAGTGAAAGCGAGGAAGTCAAAACGAAGGTAGATGCCACATAAATTAATGCAGTTAGAAGGAGCATTTCAGGGGAAGATCTACTGGTAGGAATACTCCTATTGATTAATAGACTATGGAGCTGTTAGTGGGAGTGAAAGTGGACAGGCCTGGCAGTGCACTCAGGCAGGTGTTGTCCTTGAGCTGCTAGTATGTGTTTAACTGCGAGGACCTGTGATGGCATGCTTTCCTGGTGTCAGAAAAATGAAGCTTATATGTAGTGAGATTTAGGGTGAGGAGAGAAACTTCCCCTCGCAGTACAAAAATGTGGTGGAAAAAAAACTCCAGCTCCATCGAACTTTGCACATACATGCATCATTTATAGTAATAAACATTTTTGAGTGAAATGAAACTTAAAATTTTGGAGTGGAAACGCTTACATCAGAACCGTCTTGAAACAACTAAATCCGATTCACAAAATTTGATGTGCATTACATCAGGGGTCCCCAACCTTTGTTGCACCACGGACCAGTTTCATGTTATTTTCACGGACCGGCCTTCAAGGTGTGGCAGATAAAGACAGCAAACATAAAATAACACAACAGGCATATAAAATGAATGTGTCCCCCTTGCAAAGGAGCTCTCATTTGTTTTTTACTCAGTTTAGCTAGTTTGCTGACTAGTTTTTTTTGGGTAACGTCTCTGATCACGTGACTGAGACAAACATATTGACATCTCAAGAGGGACAGATAGAAGTTAAGTCAGAGAGAATCTGGTTGATTTTCAAAATAAAACATGTTTTGGACCCTAACAATCAATGCAACGGAAATTATATAAATTATTCATTCTTTCTGTGCGGCCCGGTAACAGATACCTCACAGACCGGTACCGGTCCCCGGCCCGGTGGTTGGGGACCACTGCATTAAATTATTTGATGTAATGTCATTAACTTGATGGTCCATAAAAGTCTGTTAATAACCGCATAATAAAATATGGCCTAGCTTAAGTAAACACCAGGCTCTGTGTGTGTGTCTGTGTCAGTGTGTGTCTGTGTCTGTGTAGATGGGTTAAAAGCAAAACAAAGAGAAAATAAGTTACTTTGTGTATATTATACATACAATACAAAATGTTCTCGTCTGGAGATGCACAGAAGGGGTTTCTGGATAGCACATAAGCTTGTGAAATAGTTGGCATGCACGTCCTCTTCTTCGGTTTTCTTCTTCGTCTTCCCAGTGCATGTTCTCATTTTAGCCAAGGCAATACTGCTGCCACAGTAACTTCACATTCACTTAGGTTGCGTGCGAGCACCTGCACGTGCACGCTCGCAGATGGTGGGATGTACATTTTTTCAGACTTGAGAAGAAGTGCCGGATGAAGTAGCAACCTCAAGGACTGCAGCAGTAACGGAACAGAGGAGAAGATAATGAGAAAGATAATGAGGAAGGAGATGTAGGAGGACAATGAAGTGGGAGAGGGAGGTAGAGCCGTTCCCCGTTCCTATACGCGCTCGTACACACAAACACTCTATCGCCGTCAAGCACGTGCGAAGAAGCAGGTAATGGCTGGGCAAACGTTACACGCCCGCCTATTTTAAGCCTGGATATCAGCTTGTTACTTGACTGCTTTGCGCCAGGGTGTGAAGTGTGCTGTGACATGTGTTTGGGAGGCGGGGTGATGTGAGATGTGTGTATACGTGTTACACATATGTTGAATTTTTTTTTTTTTTTGTACTTTCTGTGTATGCTAGGTAACAGTTTAAGCTCTACCACAGTCTGAGTGGTTTCTGTTCAGTTTATTTTACCATTGACCTGGTGATCGGTGAAGTCAACCAATCACTTTATTCATCTTATCTATCCCACAATTTTTTCCCATTTTCGCACTTTCTCTTGTGTTTATTCTGTTTCGACATCAGAGAGAGGAAGAGGTGGTTTAATACAGAGAGGCAGCAAGAGAGAGGGTGATGGAGATCATGGACAGAGATGGTGCGATAGGACAAGGAAAGGAAATGTGGATGCTGTGCGATAAAGCAGCGGGGATATATGGGAGAGAGACAGGCCGGCAGATAGGGAAATAGATCGGTTGCACGGAGGGATGGTGATGAAGTGATGGAGAGTGTGAGGAGGAGGAGGAGGAGGAGGATGTGTAAGAAGGGTGTCTGAGCTGAGTGCAGGGGGGAGGGATGAGAAAGGGAGGGAGAGGTGGAGGAAATGGATAGAAATAGCTGATGCACTCTGAGGCTTACAGAAAATCAATAGCAGTCAAGAGGGGAAGCCACAACCCCCACCCTGCTCCCTCTCTCTGGCTGTTCCCTCACCCTCCACTGCTCTCTCCCTCTAGTCGTTTTCCTGATGTTTTTTTTCTTCCTTCACTTCATGTATGTTCCTGTCTCCCACTCCTCCTCCTCCTCCTCCTCCTCACCCTTTTTAATGTGCATTTCCATCTCTGTCCTCTTCTTCTGCACCTCCACTTTGCCCCCTTTCTTGTCACCCACATTTCTCTCCTTTCACACTCTCGCTTCATCCTCCCCTCCCATCTCGCCTGGTGCTGGTTTTCCAGATTGGGAAGGTGTGGTTGAGTGTGAAAACAGGATGTTTTTATGTGGTCTGCAAACTCTGTTCATTCTGCACATTGTGTGGGTTAAGACGGTGTTGATTGCAATCATTCTTTCTACATATGTGTAACGCACCTTTTTAAAATGTGACCCAGCAGGAAAAGCTTTGATTGCGCCTCTGAATATATTTTTGTTGTTGTTTGCTTACTTTGCATTTATTTTGTCAAACTTTGTGCTGTTACTTTAAAACTCAAGGGGTGGATTGTTGGGTGCTATTTTTATGTTACTCCTAAGGTAGCCTGTGTCTCTTGTACTTTAAATCACAATATTTTATATGATCTGCTTTATGTAGCAGGAAAAAAAGAAATGTAATAGTCCTCCTTTGTGATGCAGTATGTTGATCCTACTATACTTGCAGTAACTACAAGATGACTTTATGTATTTGTACAAAAGCAGGAGAATCTCTCATTGCCTATGAAAACACTGCCGCATCCCAACTTTTACTTTTACTCCCAGTAAGTTTATAAAATTACAACGTAGCTGTCTGCTGTTGTCAAAGTAATTTTCTTGAACAGTTTTCTTCTCCACCAAAGCTTCTAAAGTCTCTTGTGGTCATTGTCATGTGGTGATGTTCATTTAATGAAACCTTAAAAAACCCTCTAAGTCTACATAACTCCAGCCCCAACACACTCAGGTTTGAAATCTTTAAAAAGTTACAGTAAATTAAACATGTTAAAAAATTGAGTTTAAGGTCAAAGGTGTTGACTATTTTTTAAAAGTGCAACTTTTCCTTTTAAATTCAGTTTATTTCCAAATGATTATCAGTGTTTCAGTAATCCTCTCCTCCATCTATCCCCTTATATTTTAACTGAGCATTTCCAGCTTTAGCAGTACTAAGCGTCATGCACGGTCTTCAGGTCTCTTGAGCTGTGCAGCTGTCTCAAGGTCCAACTCTGACTTTTCTTTTGTGTACTCAAGAATTACACTACACACACCAACAATAACACACATACATGTCAGCATCGATCCCGTCTCAGCAGGAGGAAGAGGATTTAAGAACAACCTGTGCTGTGCAGAATCCAGATTACAAACGACTCATACATGGCAACATTTTAATATCACAATAGCTTTTAAATCTTTTCTATTACTACTGTCTAAAATATCCTCGATATAGATGATGAGTTTACCATTTCCCCACATATTGTCATTCAGAGTGCCATCCCACCATTAAGCTTTCCTCAGGGCCCCCGACTGCAGAACCTGAATGGCGTGCAGTCTGTTAGCCCAACAGTGGACATGATGTCACTGAAACATTTTAAATCTGTTCTGTAGCTTCTGTGTTGCTGCTCTATAGAGCGACTCGAACTGAATGACTCGTCTCTGACTCAATTTACAGGATTCTGACAATGTGCAAGTGAGACCATATTCAGGGAGGGAGCTGGATTTTTGCCTATTGTGATCAGTGAATGAGTGTCGTACAGAGGAGCGCTATGCAAGCCGGCGAGGCCCATGAATGCTTCACCAGTCCTCTGTCCCAAATCATCTCAGTAGAAATAGCCTTTTAGCCGGTTTTCACTACACTAATATAAGCTTTACTTACTTCAACCTTTTCAATCCATTTATTTTGCTTGCTCTAGGGATTGCAATATGAGAGGAAAGTCTTTTTTTTTTAAGGATTGAGGAATTCAGTTGTGAAAACCTCACTCTGTCTGCCTCTTCTTCTTTCTCTCCCCTCTCTCCTCTTTGTTGTCAGTCATAGCTTTACTTCAAAGAGGGAGGCTGTGAGCAGGAAAAATCCCACAAACAAACAGCCGATAGGTGAAAAATGCTTCTTTAAAAAGCTTCTTTTTTTTTTTTCTTTTTGCATCTATTCCCTTCTAGTTTAGCTTTCTTCATCTCTATTGTAAAGGTAGCCTTGTCTGGAGTGCCCTTGGGAGCGCTTACCCTTGGTGTGTATACCACCGCCACCATCTGTGGCGAGGACGTCCCCAACCAAAGACGTGCCCATGACAAAGGCAAAACAAAAGCCAGAATAAATAGAAAAGACAATAAAAAGATGAAAGGATTGTGGGAAAAACAAAAGAGTAAAAGTCTTAGCTGTGATGCAAGCGGCGGTATCATCAGAAAGCTTCTCTAATCCAGGATTACTGTGTTTATTTTGTGTGTGTGTGCGTGCGTGCACCTACATCTACTGCGTCTGATCTGAGACAAGAGTATACCATATGTGTTTCAGTCACTTTAGAGCGGCGCACACGGTCAGCACCCTTCCTCACAAACATGTTGTCATTGTTTTTCCGCTGTTGTGTATTAAATCCAAAGCACGTCAGAACAATAACAACAAAAGGATTAAATGTATTGTATGTAGATAAACAGGAGTCTCCGCACAATGACTGGGGTATAATGCTGCTATCAGTTTCAACAAAAGGTATTACCATCATGTTTTGTACATTGTATTGAAAAATACTACACAATACGCTGATATGTGTATATACACACTGTAGCACATGCTCGCCAAGACCTTTTTCACTCTAAGGATTCATGCAAATTGTGTAAATATAGGAATTATGATTAAAATAATTAAAGAAAAGAAAAATTTCATTGGCTTTTTAGAGCTGCTAAACAATTGAATATTATGCTCACATTGCATTGTAATTTGTTACACCAGGAAAAAACATTGTTGGACTAGAAATATTATTTTATATATTAATGTATTAGGCATTCAAACTCAATTAATAATTCTTTTGACAATCTATAGTGTTACACTTATGAAATAGAGCACATGGGGGTATCTGAGTAAGTTTATTGCACATTATGTCTCAGTGTGTGACCTGCTCTTTCCTTCTTCGTGCAGGAGCCTCCGGTGGATCGTACCACTGCCACCCGGACCACGCGTACGGAGAGGAGAGTGATAAAGTAAGACAAGCATCTTTTATGTGTAAATATAGTCATGTTTTTAAAGTTACAACAAAATGAAAAACAGGAACAACACTTCTCTGTCCCCTTTTTTTCAGTGCTGCAACTTTGAGCTTGAAGAAGTGCTTGATGTCGGTTTTGAGGGAGTTAATTGTGTCACGGCACTGACTCTGCTTTACATTTCACAAGTGTGTTCATGTGGGGTACAGTGCTGTAGTATAGAGAGCATAAGCTTTAGTCTTTGGCCACTAAAGGGTGGAGAGATGCACGGTTGTTGTTGGAGGTCAGACTTTATCGACAGTCGTGCTGGCATTGTTCCATGTGATTTCTTTTCTTTTTTTTTTAAAGAAATGATGACATCGTCGGAGCAGACTGCCAGTTGCAGCTGATAGATCTGTACTCTCCTCCTTTTTTTTTTGCAAGGTCTTCACTGAATATATATAGTTTTCCCATTGAGGATCCTTACTCTATTTTTTTAGAAACTACCCACTTGAATTTTTGTGTCTATGTTTACCACAGTATTACTGACTATTTCGGCAATAGAGCGTACAAGTGTACTTCAGTAAATGATAGTCATCACTACAAGTGAAGGAAGGTCTGTGTTAAAAGCAAGCAGATGAAGTGAAAAGCAGTAAAGGAGGAGGAGAGGGGAGGCAGGATGCTGAGGGAAGGTGTTGCAGAAAGCTTGGAGGGAGAGAGGGAAGAGGGAGGGAGTGGGGGCGTGGGGGAGGGCGAGGCCAAAAACAGGGAGGGGGTATTGCTAATGATTTCACCTCCAGCTGTGGAACTTGGTTGGAGTGAGGGAAGCGAAAGGAGGGGAAGGGGTGAGGGAGGGGAAGGAAGGGAGGAACAGTGGCAGAGGAAACAAAATGGGCTTTGAAATCTTGTTGATGGAAAGAAAATAAGTGGGGGGAGGGAGAAGTGTTTGAGTGCTAGTGGCAGCATGTCTACAAATATTAATGAATCTGTAATAGCAAATGACCATATTTGTTCAGTGTGCACATGGACATATTCTAGGGAGAAAACCTGGGCTCGGTTGTATTCCTTAGGTGTGTGTCTGTATGCACTCTGTGGGCCTCTCTTTATTTTGGTTCTCAGCAATGACAGCGAAGCCACAACAGCTGTTGGCCAGAGTTGCTGTGTGTGTGTGGTGTGGTGTGTGTGTGAGTAGATGCATGCATACCCCAAATGTGGACATTGTGAAATAGGACGTGGAAGGGTGTGTCTGCACTTCTACTTCAGGATATCTGTCCACCCCGGTCTGTGCACACACACCGAATGTGGACACAGTGAAGCAGACTGGGAGGATGTGTGTGTGTGCGGTTGCCACACCGTGTGTGCACTGCAGAAAGTGCTTCTGTATCAGCCATAGAGCAGTTTCTCCAGGCTGTGCTGGGAGTCACTGTTTGTCTCTGTGTGTGTTTTCATCTTAATCTCTACCTTTTTGTGGAAACATGTTTGTAAGACACAAACATACGTGTCTGTATGTATGTTCACAACAAGCACTCAATTAGAACATAAGGCCATCTTATAGCATATTGCTTGAGGACACACACATGCAGACACACACACACACACACTCCTTTGTCTGGCAGTGCTTCCCTCCCACTAACGCGGGTAGACAGGCCCATCAAACTTTCATACTAATGGGCAATAGTCTGCATGTGTTAAGACCGACTGCATGTGTGTTTGTCCTGTCTAAGCACCTATCTTGTCCCCTCAGATTTCAAGCCAGGGTCTCGGACAGGCCAGACGGACGAGGGTAAAAAGGCGAGGGTGCAGGAGGAAGAGGGGACTGTAGATGGGTTTAGCTTATCTGATGGAAGCAAAGGGGGAAGGGGGGATGGGAGGGA
>OOFC01021204.1:4943-20527 GCA_900323345.1 Pseudochromis fuscus
GAAGAGGAAGCTGGTGTGTGTGTGTGTGTGTGTGTGTGTGTGTGTGTGTGTGTGTGTGCGCGTGTGTGCGTGTGTGTGCATGTAATAACAAGAAGTTTGTGCCTTTGTTTGGTTTATTCTAAATTTATGCTTTTATGCTCCTCCTCTTCTTCCTCCTCCTCCTGCTGCTCCTCCTCCTCCTCCTCAGGTGGAGGACGAAGCAGAACCTGGATTACTGTTTCCTGATGATGTACGCTCAGACTAAAGGAACCTACTACGTGCAGGTAAAGTGTGTTTGACCTTTGACCTCTTATGATCATGTGATTGATTCTGAGGGTGATGTCACTGTGGTCATGTGTTTGAGACAGGAAGTGATGTCATTGTAGGGGAACTGTGTGTTGCATAAAAAAGCTTCAATTTCTCACCTCTTCAATCAGACAGATCTATGTGCTAAGCTAACTAGCTTAGCATGTAGCGCAGTGTGGTCTGACTTAAGTGGGTTTATGTGATTTAATATTTTTAATCATATCCATATAATTTACATTGAATTCATTCATCCTCCTGCTGCTGGGTTCAGATTATAACAAGACAACAAAGCCTAAACACAGAAAACAAAATACAATCCAACAAAAAAAAAAACTCTACAAGCTCTTTGTTGTGGTTTAGTGTCTCTTTGTCTGTGTGTGTGTGTGTGTGTGTGTGTTTATTTGTCTTTTTAAGGTTGCTTTGTGTTTTTTTGTTGTATGTCTTTGTGGTTGTTGTGTGTCTTTTGTCATTGTGTGTCTCTGTGGTTATTTTGTGTCTCTTTGTGGTCTTTTTGTGTCTTCAGTGTTTCTCTTGTTAAGTTAGTGACTAGTAATTCTTTTAGACTACTTCCTGATATTTCCACTAACATTTATTCTACTTTAAATTTCCATTATTCTTCTATAATTTAAAATAAACCAGAATGTCTGTTGAACATCTCCGTCACAGTGTGGCTCAGTGAAGAGGGATAAACATGTAAACAAAGGTTTGTTCTTCTGCTCGTGCATATCTCTGTAAACTGATGTGTTTGTGAACGTAGACGTCTCAGAGACCGGGATCGAACCATTTCAGAGATTTTAGTTCTTATTTTTTCACATGTTGTGTGTTTGTTTTGCATCTGTGGAAAAGAAACATCTTCAGTAAGTTCTTGGTGTTTATTTGAGTGAAGAAATTTTTAGCTCGCATGTTAGCGTGTTAGCTCCTTAGCTTGATAGCTTCTTAGCTCATTAGCTTGATATTCTTTTAGCGTCTTAGCTTGATATTGTTTTAGTTTCTTAGCTTGGTAGCTTGTTAACTTAGCTCCACTGTGACCTCTGGAAACATTTGTTTTGTGTCTCTGAGCAGGAAAGCCAGCACCACATCTTTAAAGAAAGATAACAACACAAACATCACAGTGAGAGGAACAAACTGACATATCTGTATCTCTGGTCTCCCTTTGTGTCTCTCAGCTGGAAGACGATATTGTCGCCCGGCCGAACTACTTCACCACCATGAAGAATTTTGCGTTGCAGCAGCCATCGGAGGAGTGGATGATCCTGGAGTTTTCTCAGCTCGGCTTCATTGGTGAGTCCTCAGTGCTTGGAATAATAACAACATTAATAAAACTCAATGGGCCGAAAGCCTCAGTTGCCCAATAGCTCTATGACTCTCCTGGGAGGCTCAGAAGTGTGATACCTCCATAGTTGGTCCTCGCTCTCCGGTTCCAGTTACTTACAGTGAATTCAGACCACACACGATTACATAATGTGAGGTGAAAATTAAAATCACCACAATGGAAGTGAGGGTCTGAAGTCACAATTTCTTTATTCAAGCCGTCCACTGGGTCTCAAACATGAGATGACAACAGAATATGTGAGAGGAGATCGCCAAACCAAACAATGTCTGTAGCTTAGGTTTTTACAGCATCTCCTTTTACATACATCACCGTACAATCTAAACATTCCTCCAGTTCACATGACTCGTCAGCAGGTGGTCAGGTTGTACACAGCTAACAGTGAGCGCTTCTTCAGGGTTATTGATGGAACATGAGCTTCTTGCCTCCAGCAGTGTAGGGTTCAATACAGATGTTATTCAAGTTATAATGTTCCACTCACAAGGTTACACAGGAGTCAGACAGCAAGTAAGTGTGATCCTGCACATAGAATAATAAGGCAATGAAGGGAAAGACAAGATTTACAAACAGCGATGGAGGACAAGCTCATCATTGTTTATCATCACTTTATTACACGACTGTGACTCTGTACTGAGATATAACCATGAAGGTGAGGAGCTTTTTGCTGTTTCTGGGACTTTCACAACTTTTCAACTTCTGGGACTTCACTTTGCCAGTTTGAGTTTCAGACCACCTCAGTGATTTCCCCCAGGGAAATAGACTCTAACCCCCCCAGAAGCCTCTGGCCCTGACTCATGTGAGGGAAACATATCTCTAAGGTTCAAGAGTTCCTCAGAGTGGTCCTTCCACCTCTCGACAATATCCTCACTACAAGTCAGAGTTTCTCCACCCTTGCTGAGCACAGCTTAGGTGAAGTGACTCCGACCCCTCCTGAGCTGCCCAGTGATTTTCCAGATCATCTTTGAGGCCAACCAAAGTTCAGTTTTTGTGGCCTCCCATACTCCTCCCAAGCCCTGGATTTTGCTTCTGTAACCGTGACACGCTTCTGCCTTTTTCACCTGCCAACACCTGTCTGTTAAGTCAGGAGTTGTCTGGGCCAAACAGACCCTAAAGGCCTGCTCCTTCAGCCTGACAGCTTGCCTCAGCACTAGTATCCACCAACAGGTTCATGGGTTCCCGCCATGACAGGCACCAACAAACTTCTGGCCACAGCTACGCCTGACAGCAAACCAGTGGTTCCTTCAGTCCTGTTTGCAAATGTTCACAGGACACTAAAATGGATTACACTGACTGGAGATCACTACAGCATGCAGAGACTGTTAGTGGTGAAAATACCAGACTCTAGAACTGCACTAGCGGGGCTAACAGTCCACAGAGTGGACAGAGTGATGCCAACATCAGGTAAGCTCTGAGGAGAAGGCTTGGCTATCTGCACAAACAATGCATGGTGCCACAATGCTGGGATGATTTCCAGTTTCTCTTTCCATGTTCTCCTGATGTGGAGGAATGACTGTGAGATGCAGACCTTTCTATTTACAACATGAACTGATCGTATGTTCCCTCAAGTCAAGATGTATGAAATAAATTTAACAAGGCTATCCTTAAGTCAGTTCTACCTCATTTCTACCAGTATGTTACATGTGCAACAAGAGGGAATAATAATACACTGGACCATGTATACATAAATATAAAGAACACTGCAGACCCTTTAGCTCACACTGGCAGCTCTGATCACCTGACTATCCTACTGAAGCCTGTAGACAGGCCTAGAGTGAGGAAAGAGCCACCAGTAGTCAAGGACATTGGAGTGTGGCCACAAGAGGCAATTCTATCCATGCAGGGCGTCTTTGATTGTACACAATGGAGCATCTTCAAGGAGGCAGCAACATCTGGGGACTGTATAGACCCAGAGGAATATACAGAGACTGTACTGGGATTTATAAATAAATACACTGATGATGTGACTGTTATAAAAAAAAACTGTCAAGCTGCACCCCACTGATAAGCCTTGGCTAACTGCTTGCTGAGGCTTTGCGATGTTGCATTCAGATCTGGTGACTCTGAAGCATACAATGCAGCAAGGGACAACCTAAAGAGAGGGATCAGGGAGGCTAAAAGAGCATATGGGAAAAAGCTGTCCTTCAATTTCTCCAACACCAAACACATGAGGCACTTATGGCAGGGATTCCAGACAGCTACAAGCTCCTACCCTGCTGGACATGCAGTGAACAGTGACACCTCCCTACCAGATACTCTCAGCACCTTTTACTCTCAGTTTTAGGTCACAGATAAAAGAGCAACATGAGGAGGGTCTTCTCCACCATCAGGGCTGCTGGCCCAGATCACATCCCAGGTTTTGTGCTGAAGATAGGCTCGCAAAAATTTCTGGTAAATGTCCGGAAACTTTCCAAAAACTTTCCATGGGAAGTTAAGCTGGGGAATTTTGGAAATATTCCTAAACTTTCTATGGGAATTATTGTGAATTTATGGAAATTATTGGGAATTTATTGGAATTAACTGGAAATTGGGAGTAATTTAAACAAACTGTATCATATACAAATAACAAAAACCTTGTAAAAACACTCATGCCATGGCATGAACAGAAATATAGTTGCTAAACACCTGGGATTGTCTTCAAAATATTTTACAATTGATGTATAAATTCTTGTCTGGTTACAGAAAACCATGTTGCAGGAGTCAGAAGAAACAGCATCACATCTGAGGGAGCTATTATAAACTAGCCCCAACATTTTTATTTAATTTTAAGTTTAACAGTAATACCATTGTAGATCAAATATATTTATCCCATAATATTATAAAAAGCTTACTGTGGCCTCCAGGGTTTAATCATCTGTGCATGTGAGGGAGGAGTGCACAATGCATGCAGGGGGCGTGGCCTCAAATCATTGAGGAGTGTACTAGCATTAAATCTGGTTGGTAAAACTATATTTAAGTTCCCTGTTGAGGGCCAACCTTAAATTTTGTAAATTTCTTTTATTCCCATAAATTCCATTAAATTCTCATGGAAAGTTTCCAACTTTGAAAATTCTCAGAATTTTTCAACCCCAGCTGAAGGACTGCACAGAACACCTAGAGGACGTCTTCATGGACATATTCAACATCTCCCTCTCCAAGCCAGACTATCAGTATTGTATTGTCAAAAGTGCCATCATAGTTCCTCAGCCTAAGACGGCAAATCCAGCCTCCATGAAGGACTGTCGCCCTGTAGCCCCCACCCCTGCAGTCATGAAGTGCTTGGAGCGGCTTCACCACAATCTTGCCACATCAGCTCATTGACAAGTTGCTGATGCTGAGTGTGGATCCCGGCATGTGCACATGGATCTTGGTCTTTTTGACAGAAAGACAGCAGACAGTCAGAGTTTGACTGGAAGACAACCTCACTGAGCACAGGATCACCATGTGTACTGAGGCCTTTACTGTTTACATGGCTGATACATGACTGTTCTGCTACTCTCAGGACCAACCACGTCATGAAGTTAGCACCTCGTCACCAACAGTGATGAGTCGGTCCACAGGGACGAGGTGGAGCAGCCGACAGCCTGGTGCACAACACACAGCCTTGCCCTCAACACCAATACGAAAATACACTTAAATAATGAACTGAGGACTACCCTATGGAGACTAAATATCAGAATTTGAAACAGTAAACATTTACAAAGGAGATAAAGTAATCAGAAAGAAAAGCAGACATGTAGATCAAACCGTTGTCTGGGTCAAAGCTGTAATCAGAGGAAGATTATTCAAATAAGATACAGAAGTCAAAATATGAAGAACTAGAGAAACAGCAACAACTGTGATGAAGGACTGAAATCTGATAAAAGAAGTAAAAACCAAACAAGAATGTTGACGAAGATCAAACGATATCATCATCGCCAGACCTATCCTCAATAAGTAACGTACAAAATTAGATGTTAATGACACCATCACTAAAAAAAGAGTTAGATATGGCAATTAGCAAATTGAAAAAAATAAAATCTCTGGGAGTGATTGTTTTCCAAGTGAGTGGTGTAACATTTTTAAAGAAGACCTCTCTTCTGTTTTATTAAAATCTTTTAATTGGACACTATCAGTCATCTGACAACAGAGTAAAAATCAAAAATGTTCTGCATCCTATCGACCAATATCTCTGCTGATATTGACAAACTGTTCACATCTATAATCTCCAATAGTTTATCAAAAGTAAACAAACAGAAGACAACATTAGACAAACATTATATGACAGAAAGTTAATAATCAACAGATTACAGCAGATGTGTTCGTCCTGATGCAGAAAAGTTGTTTGATTGAGGAAGTTGGCATTTTTTGTGCAGACCGCTTGAGAGATTTTTCTTCAATAACGAATTTATTCAGAGCATGTAGTGTTTGTATAAAGACCAAACTGCTCGGATAAAGATCAATGGATACCTGACAGGTAGGTTTAAGTTGTTTGGAGTCAGTCATCAGGAAAGATGTCTCAGTCCATCCCTGTTTGAAATATTTATAAAACCTTTGGCTCAAGCCATCTGAAAGAACACTGAGCTACGAGGGATTAAAATAGCTATAGATGAACATATGATTGGTCTTTTTGCACACAACATTATTACCTACCTCCAAAATCCAGACGTAACATTTCCTAAACTTGTGGAATAACTGGAGCACTATGGCTTGATGTTGGGTCATCATCAAAACATCAATAAAAGACAGGTGCTCTGTCTTAACTATAAGTAACATAACATTGTAAATTAAAATGCTAAATTTATGAAATATTTGGGTGTTTTCAAGTCAAGATCTGAAAGAAACTGTATGAACATAACTACAGCAGAAAATAAAATAGCAGAATTCAGAAAGACATCACAAGATAGTCAATACTTCTTTTGGACTTTAATTCAAGAATTAAGATATTGAAACTGAATACGTTGCGAAGTCTGTTCCTTTTTCTATCACTAGCAGTATAAATCCCGGATTCTTGGTTGATAGTATGGGATAAACAGATATCCTGATATATCTGAGCAGGGACAAGAGCGATTGTGAAGCTTACGGTTCTTTAACTGGGCTGGGATGGTGGCAGCTGAGCATTACCACATGTCAGAGATTACTAGTTACAAATAACCCCAATGGACTACAACCCCCAGCCTCAGCTAGAATAAGTTGAAAACTCCAGGCAGATCCAAAATGTGAAAACTTGATTTTGAAAGAGACTCTCAATGTTTGGTGCACGATTGTTAAGAAATATAATTTAGCAGGAGATATAAACTTCTGATTCTTCCTTCTTGGACTGAGAAGTTCTACTTTTGTACAGTGACGAGACAGCGGTATAACAACTGTTAGCACACTTACAGAGGGACACATGTTTGAATCTTTTGGAGAAATGTTTAGATATTTACAGCGGAGACACTTTTTTGACACAGAAATTTAGAAAGGACTTTGATCAGAAGGCAACAATGTGATCGAATTGTTGCCGAGTGAAGAGCAAAAAACTCCGTTGAAGTTTGTCTCAAAGATGTATGACAGCTTACAAAACCAAGGTGGAAGAAATGCATACGTGTAAAAGTTAAATGTGAGGAGGATTTAAAACTGTCAGTGTATGATTGATATATTATGTGTACATGAAGTATAAACAGCAGCAGTGCTGGAGGCTCTGTACCAACCACTCACATATTTTCTGGACATGAAAAGTACAGATATTTTGGGCGTCAGTTATTAAAACCTTAAAGGACATTTCGTGCTATAAAATCTCCAGGGATTTTATAGTTTGATACCCAAGGACATAATGCTGATGCAGGACGTCTATCATTTTAAAGTCCTTCTTCCTTTATGAAAATAGTCCAACACAAGGAACTGGCTGAAAGGTGAGCCTCCAAGTCCAGGACAGTGTCTTGACATTGTAGAGGTAATAAACTCCATGGATCTCACTAACTACAGTGGAGGGAATAGATTACTTACAAGAGTAAAACAAGGACTTCAGTTTAATCTGAGAAAAGGTAGCAGAGAGAGTGTAATATTAATGTAATATTCAACTTATTTTACACCCTTTTCAAAGCACTTTTGTCAGTTTTTGTTCTTGTTCATTGGAAATAAATAAATAAAACCAGCTCCAGCCTGTGGACGTGATTATAAAACTCCACAGCTGTGGAATAATTAGACAAAAACACCTCAGTGTCTAATCTTTTTTTTATGACGTTTATCTTTTATAATGTATCTATATTTTTTATTTGCTCCTGAGATGTCTTATTTTTTTTAATCTGAACTTGTTTTTATTGAGGTGTTTTGTAATCTTCTTTAATATCATATCCCTTTTCACTCTGTCTCTGGAGGGATGACGGGGTGCGTTTGATTCGTCCGTAGTCGGTAACAACGGGATGGGCACCCGGGGACCTATTAGAGGGCAGTGGAGCAGCAATGCCTCTAGGGAAGAAAATGATGCTGTGTAGTTTTGTGTGTCTGTCTGACAGCAGCAAACAGAGAAATGTAAAAACCCCTCCTCCTCCTCCCTCTGGTTGTCAGTTGCGACCTTCTGACTCCTCTCTGAGTTCCCAGTGAGCAGCGGCTGCAGTAATAAATGCATCAGGGTGAATGTGACTCACTGGATTAAATCAGATGGAGGCAGAGCTGCGATGCTGCAGGGCTGCGATGCTGCAGGGCTGCTGTTCTCATTCAGCTCCTCAGATGTGGGTTCCCTAAGTTTAGCTGCTGTCCGGCCTCGTATACGTCTGCAGGCATGTTTTTTTATCGTGGGCCTGCAGAGGCTGAAGTGTCCAAACGGATCAGGGAGACCCAGAAGGGGGGCAGAGCAGGACTTGGCTCTGCTGGCCTTTTAACTCTGCAGTGTTTCAGTCTGGAACACGTCTGTGATTTGTGACCTTTAACTCCCAGAGCTTCAGACGTCTGAGGGACGTTGTTTCAGACGTTGGAACGTGTCGGTCAGAGAGAACGTGAAGAACCTGAAGTGACCGAACAGACAAGCATGAAAACACATGAAGCTGATGCACAGAATCACTTTGTTCAGCTGCTTCATGTGTGTCCTGGCAGCTGTGACCTTTGACCCGTGACTCCCTTGCTGCTTCCTGAAGGCACAAAAACAGTTTGTCTCCTTGAAGATATGGACAAACTGTCCACCCTGTGTCTCTGTCCAGCTGCTCAGGGATTTCAACCAGGAGCCTGTCATTAATGTGCGTGTTGTCGTGAACTACTTCACAGCCGAGTCGTCTCTTGAGTCCTGTTCACACTTGGTTTGTTAGATGCGTCTCACACGATCAGATCACAAGTGGACAGAGCTAAATACGTGTGTGAACAATCACCGAAATGCCGAGATCCGACCACTCAAACCACATGTGACCACATATGTTTTAATAGTAGTGTGAACAGGACGTACATGTTCAATACTTCATGAATCATTTTCTTCTCTTTTTTAGACAACTGTGCTGTTTACTAATCTGGTGCTTTTCTGGCCACTTACATGGTAATTGTGCAGCCCCAACGTTGCCGTAGTGATGCCCCAACACAAGTGGTCAGCAGGACAGTTTGCGTCTCAGCTGTCCACTTGTGATCCGATCCCCTGAAACACGTCTTAAACCAAGTGTGAACGGGGCCATGTTGACCCCAGTTTGCCAGATCTGTTCAGAGGACCTGAACAGGGACACTGAAGACACAGTGAACACACTGAGTCGACTCTTCTTCTTCTGTCTCTCTGCAGGTAAGATGTTCAAGTCCCTGGACCTGTCTCTCATTGTGGAGTTCATGCTGATGTTCTACAAAGACAAACCCATCGACTGGCTGCTGGACCACATCATGTGGGTCAAAGTCTGCAACCCAGAGAAGGATGCGGTGAGTTTACAGCAGCTGAGAGCATCTGTGGACCCTCACTGGTCTGCAGAGGTCAATACCTACTGACTGGCAGGGTTAGCTACGGGTACAGTAGGATTTATGTGTTATTGCAGCTTAATAAAATATAAAAATACAAGAAAGAAAAAAAATCAAATTGTAGTCACCAAAAATCCACAAGAAGTGTAGAGTATAAAAAGATACACACTGTTTAACACATAACAGAAGAAAGCATAGAATATATTCACTATTGGTTGTGATTTTCTGTTTTCATACGATCAGAGTTCAGGCTGTCTGCACTGACAAGATGTTAACATGATGATGATGATGATGATGATGATGATGATGATGATATGTCCTACAAGGAGGGATTTAAAGAATTATGCGTCACTGATTGTCCCTGTGTGTTTGTGTCTCTCAGAAACACTGCGACCGGCAGAAAGCCAACCTGAGGATCAGGTTCAAACCGTCGCTCTTCCAACACGTCGGCACTCACTCGTCTCTGGCTGGAAAGATTCAGAAACTCAAGGTGAACCTTTTCTCTCACTGTGGACAAACTCACCTCTGTGAGCAGCTGTACTGTGTGTTTCTGACAGTGTTGTGATATTCCTGTGGTGTATTCCTGCTGTGGTTAAAGCTCTCAGCAGCTCTGTGAGCAGGTCTGTTGTATGTACGGTGTGTTTTTAGCATATTGTATTTAGACTGACAGTGTGTTCACAGTAGACGTGATGCAAATGTTGTGTGCAAAACGATTTCATAATAAGTGAATGCAAAGATTCATGTATTTGCGTGGCAAAGCAAAGATGCGTGTGCAAAACCTTTGACTCTGCACGGGGATAAAACCAAGTATAAGAGGTGCTGTTCACCCTGTGTGGAGCTTCAACAGCAGGTAAAAGAAACAATATTTGAGATCTCATTTATTACAGTTCACGCACGGTGAAAATTCACTACTGGTCTGTGTCTGGTCTGAATACAGCAGTAGACTTTTTTGTTTTTGTACAGATAATGTGTAATATACTGCACATCAGAAGGTTTTGTTGCATTGACTGAAAGATTTGAGGTGGTCACAAGTTTTGTTGAAGAATAAATGCTATCCATCCATCCATTCATCCATCCATCCATCCATCCATAACTTTGTAAACTTTATTTGAACTTGTGTGAACATTTCTCAGAACATGTTGCACAGTGATGTCTGTATCTCTGTGTCACTGTGGTGTATTCAGGTGAGGTTACAGCTGTGAGTGTCCAGCCGGTCAGGCAGGTCGTCTGTCAGTGTTAAAGCGTTGGACTTTAGCGAGTTTGAATAGAGGTTCAGGTTCAGTTCAGAGCAGCGTCTCTGGAGGGATGAAGATTGAAAGCCTCTGCAGTCAGCGGCAGCTTTGCTTCCTGCCAGCAGTTTGGAGCCGAGCGCCTCGGCTTAATGCCTCTGATTACTGTGTTGAGAGCGATGGATATTAGCCCTGCTGACTGCTACTGCAATCTGCTCTAATCAATTGGATATTGATCGGGACCAGCACCTCCTCTTCCACCCCCCCCTCCTCCTCCTCCTCCTGTACATGTGGAGGCAAATGCAGCCGTGAACCTTCAGCCTGAAATGTTTAGTAGGAGCAGCAGCCGAGTTTAAGAAATCAAAGTGGAAATCTGCAGAGAGCCGTGTAATTAGGAAAGTTCTGTCCCAAGATCTAATGTTGATGAAGAACAAAGTTGAAATAGCAACTTTTAAAAAGATGTGTTGTCATTCTGGCCTGTGACCCTTTAAAATTACCTTCTTCTAACCCTGCTAGCTGTTAGCATGTTGTCAATGAGGCCAATGCAGAAATGCAAAATTGTGCAATACACTCAACGGCCACTAGATGCTGGCTCCAAAAAAGTCTGACTCCAACTGACTTCAATCAAAATATGTTTTCAATCCTGAAATATTCAGTCAATACATGTTTCCACAAGTCTGATGTCATTAGTTAAAGTCAACTCTTCTTCTCAGTGATCTGGTCCATCTGAAAATCCTTCATCATTAAGGAGATATTAGGCTGAGAGAAGGGGAGGAGTTAGGGGCAGAGTTAGTTTGAATGGTCTTAGTCAGACCTGCCCTGAATTCCAGCTTCATACACATTGGGCAGGATCCTCGGGTTCAAGTGTCAGACCCACCTCCTGGCTCCGAACAACCACCATGGCGACATTCAAATGCCAAATTTCTGGCTTCAAAACGCGAGTCCACAAACTTACGGGTGACGTCACATTAGTTCTGTCCAGTCTATAAACAGCCCGTTAGTCAAACTAACACTTCTGTTTCAGAGTGGTGACCTCAGCAACAGGTTTGTGTCTGATTTATACTTTGTTGTTTCAGATTTGGTTTAGATATTAGTTGAAGTGCGGCTGGTGGTTAAAGTAGTTAAACAATGAGTAGAAGCTAAATGTAGTTACAGATAAAAGTTACACATACTTATCTAACATATACTGTTAGCTAAATATAACAGATTACCAGCTGAAGTTATAAATATACAGCTGAACATTATGACCTAAGTATACACAGCAGCTGAACCTGTGAACTAAAAGCAGATCAACAGATTGGGAAAAGTTGTTAAATAGAGTTTACTAAATGTTGGTCAATGGAGTCATAATTAACCATATGTGATAAATGTTGAATCAAATTTTATCAGCAAATTTTACACTGAAACTTTAATAGATGTTAAAATAGGTAATTTATCATAAATTCATGAACAAGCTGAATGAACACACACTGAGATCGATCATTATTGATGAAATATAGAAATTTCTTTGTATTTTAATTTACTAGACTCTAAAATACCATACTGTGCAATAACAGATGATGAAAATACATATAACTTATAGTTCTACACAGCGTCTCCTGTCATATGTTAGAAAGTGTGTATTTTTTATATGTTTGTGTATTTTTGTCGTTACAGTTTTATTTTTTTCCACTCTATCTTCTATAATTTATAAAGCTGTCTCTCGGTGCAACAAACACAAATTCTTTTGTACCTTTGCAAATGGAAATAAACATCTGTTCCTATTGATTCTTGCTGTGTGTCAGCTGCTTCGGGTCTGAGCACAGACTGTGCTACAGGTTCAGACTCAGTGATGCTGTTTAATGTCTGTGGATCAGGATCACAGTAAACATGATGTCAGTGAGGCGAGTGGATTAGTCATCAGCTCGTAACGCTGCCATGAAACCAGAGGTCCATGTTGTTTTCTGGTCAGTGCACAGCAGAGTCATCCTGGTGTTTGTGCGTCGACTCAGCAGACTCACAAACACACAGTGACACTCTGTTAACTTGCGTCTGACGTTGTGTTTTTATTATGCATGCAGGATAAGGACTTTGGGAAACAGACGCTGCATAAAGGTCACGCCAACCCGCTGGCGGAGGTGACGACCAGCCTGAAGACCTACCAGCACTTCACCCTGGAGAAGGCCTACCTGGGAGAGGACTTCTTCTGGGCCTTCACGCCCGTGGCGGGTGATTTCATCCGGATACGCTTCTTCACACCTGTCCGCATCGAGAGGTCGGTTTCTCGTCAAAGGTCACGGTCCGGGTTACTGCCTCCTGCTGATAATACCCATGATGCAATGCTGCCTCTGTCTTGGTCTCTCAGGTATTTCTTCCGGAGCGGAAACATTGAACATCCGGGAGACAAACTCTTCAACACGTCGGTGGAGGTTCTGCCGTTTGACGTAAGTCTTCAGCAGCAACTCGATAACTGAAGTGGTTACTGAACCGATTCATTAAAGTGTCAGAGTGTAGCTTCAGTATCATCTGTCAGGGAGGATCCAGATCGTTCTACCTCCATCTACGCTGCAATATTAGCTCGCTGCTTTGCATCAGGAAATTATCTCAGTTGTTTCCTTCTCTTTTGATGTGGATTTGTTTGTTTAGGCGTGGTTTTAAAGTACTTTTAGGCTGGTATTGGGCTTGGTTTTGAACTGGTTTTAGACCAGCCCTGAGCCACTTGGGTCATTGTGCTCTTTGTTTTCTGCCTTTGTCCACTTTCCTTTTTGCATCCTCATGTTTACTCAACAAGGATTCAACGATGATTCGATGATGATTCACGTTCCACTGTTTGTTCCTTCCATCAATAATAAGTCTGATCCTCCATGTATCAAACTTCTCACTAAATTGTGAAAACCACTGATCCTTTGTCTTCATCTTCCTCTTCCAACACCAGTCTAAAACTAGATCTAAACCACTCTATAGCTCTTTTTCTTCTCTGTAGTTTCACCAGTGTTAAAGCTGAAGGTCACCCTCTGGTGGTCAGAGCGAGCAGGTTAGATACAAAGATAATGCAGTTAATATTCAATCCACATGAATAGTTTTTGTAAGAATCAGGTGTTTCCAAAGCTGCAGGGAGCTCACACAATGTTCGTCTGATATTCATTGTTTGTGCGACCAGGAATCTCTCTGATGGAGGTGAGGTTAACATTAAACCCTCTCCTCACAACACACACTTGTGAGGAGAGTTTCAGTGTGTTTCTCCATTAAACTGAGCAGCTGGTATCAGAGACAACAGATTCAGTCTGATGGATCACTGCCGGGTTCTGCAGAGGAGGAGGAGGAGGAGGGAGGAGGAGAAGGAGGAGGGAGGAGGAGGAGAAGGAGGAGGGTAGAGGAGAGGAGGAGAGAGGAGGAGGAGGAGCTCCTGCCGAGAGGAGAAATGGAGAAATACAAAGAGATAACAAGTCTTAAAGGAAGCTGAGCAGCCAGAGGGAGGAGGGAGGAGTGAAGGGGGAGGACCAGGAGGCGGTTGCCGCAGTAACACTGACCAGAAGAAGGGAGGGGACGGAGATGATGGCAACGACCCAGCAGCTCCATGTTTACACTATAAAACATGTGTGTGCATAGCTCCATTAATCATTATTATTTTTAGAAAGTTGCCTCACAAACATCTGCTTCCATCTTTTCTCCAGAAAAACAAAATGAGCTGAATAGTTTTGGTTTATATGAAGACCATTTTTAAAGTTAATAATGAAAGAATGGAGAACTGTAATATTTATTTTTATTGTCAACATGTCTGACAACATTTTTCTTTGTAATCACTGACAAAAAACACAAATCATCTTGTTTTAAATGTTTCCTGTCTTGGAAAGAAACAAAGGGAAAATAAAGCAAACAACTAATCTTTGAGAAGCTTTTTAACATTTGTCGTTTTCACATTTCTTGCTTCATAAAAGGTCTGAAACTATTTTATTTATTTATAAAAGGGACAAAGCACATTAATGAACATCAGTATAAGGAAATACCAACAATTCATGTATATAACACAACACAACAATGAATCAGTGATGTGGGATTTAAAAAAACAGGATTCAATGAATCCCATTAGATTTGATCTTTAATTGAACATCCTTGAATATTCTTTGTGTTTGTGTGGTTACAGAACATCCAGGCAGAGAAAGAAGCTCTGACAGAAGGGAGGGAGAAAACACCCAAGTACCATAGAACTGAGGACGGATTCATCAGGATCGGTGAGTTTTTCTAATTATCATCATTATTATTATTGTTTGAAAATGATGTTTTTCCAGATTCACCGTTCATCTACAGAAGCTGCTCAGAACCATTTAACATCATCAGCTGGCAGTTTACTGTTAGTTTGCTCTTAGTTCACTGACAATTCACTCTTAGTCCACTTTGTTCCCCGTAAGTTCCCTGTTAGTTCCCTGCTAGTTCCCTGCTAGTTCCCTGCTAGTTCACTGCTAGTTCACTGTTAGTTCACTGTTAGTTCCCTGCTAGTTCCCTGCTAGTTCCCTGCTAGTTCCCTGCTAGTTCACTGCTAGTTCACTGTTAGTTCCCTGTCAGTTCCCTGTTAGTTCTCTGTCAGTTCCCTGTTAATGCCCTGTTAGTTCCCGGTCAGTTTTCTGTCAGTTTTCTGTCAGTTCCCTGTTAGTTCCCTGTTAGTTCCCTGCTAGTTCACTTCCAGTTTCCTGTTAGTTCACTGTCAGTTCACTTCCAGTTTCCTGTTAGTTCGCTGTCAGTTCGCTGTCAGTTCACTGTTAGTTCCCTGTCAGTTCCCTGTTAGTTCCCTGTCAGTTCCCTGTTAGTTCACTGTCAGTTCGCTGCCGGTTTCCTGTTAGTTCGCTGTCAGTTCCCTGTTAGTTCGCTGTCAGTTCCCTGTTAGTTCACTGTCAGTTTGCTGC
>OOFC01021222.1:3285-20519 GCA_900323345.1 Pseudochromis fuscus
TACATGAGCCACACCGGTGTTTAAGTTCAAAGCGTCGGAAAAAAGTAGCGACTTATAGTCCGGAAAATATGGTAATTAAACTCAGGTCTTTCATAACAAATACTTGTACTTGATGGTTGAAGTGATGGTGGATGATGAGCCTGTATGCTGTGACAGTGTCTGATCTCCTCGTCACCCATGCACGATCACCTGACCCCCAGCACCTGTGCAATGTATGTGCTTCCCTTACCACACCAAGTTCAGAGGATCCACTGCTGCAGCGTCGCCACCACCTGCCTCCGAGCATTCACTTCTTTTTGCAGCAGAGTTAGCATGACGACAATTTATTGATGCAAATGCGTGATGCTACACACACACCCCCCCACTCAAAGTGATGTGCTGTCTGGGTGTCTGGCAGTATCAGTCCACAGTCACAGCCTTATAGCCCACACAGCTGCTGGCTGCCATTTTGAGGAACAGCTGACATTTGCCTCCTCTCTCCATCAGATACATTACTGGGCATGGGCCTCTGACATTTCTGATTATGTGTGTCCATGTGTGTGTGCGTGCGCCTCTTGTGTATGTGTGTGTGATGAGTTACTTGGGCATGCCCCACTGACATTTTATTGGATGCTAATGGCATTCATCGCCATGGCAGCTGGAGGGGAGGCGGGTGCGGCTGTCTGTGTGTAAATGGCGCCTGTCGCTCACCTGTAGGCATGTTTGTGTTTGGAGTTGTGGTGACACATGGGCACTGTTGGATGGACTCACCATTATGTGCGAGTGTGTGTGTGAGTCTCTGATTGTTATGTCTGTTGACAGGAGAAGGTCTGTTTGCACTTTTGCTTGTGTTTGTAGCGTTGAGTGTGTAGATGGGTGTGCATGGGTGTGTGTGTGTGTTGGTGTGGGCAGTCAGTGGTCTTCTGTCCTTGTGTGTGGGGTGTGTGGGGTGTGTGTGTGTGTGTCTGGAGGGCAAGGAGATAAAGGCGCCTGCTTTTTTCTGATAAGGACTCCCACCTCCACCTCCCTATCACTCCACTGTTCTACCTCTCTCCTCTCCATCCTTCTACAATTTCCTCTCTATCTGGAGCTGTAGCGACACCACTGTCTCTCTCCACCAGTCACCATTCGTCTACACTCGTCTCTTCCACTCATTGGACATTCCTGTGTTGTATGAAATGAAGATGCAGTCGCCCAAGGCCCATCCCAACTCTTAACCAGGCAAAAACTAATTTCAGCATTTACAGGGTAATGGAAAAAAATAAAGAAAACCAACCTCCCTGCCCCCAGCAACGCTTTCCACAAGTACAGCATTTAATATATGGCGAACATCGAAAACACTGGTGATTAAAATATTGAATGTTCACACAAGCAGAGATGTCCTGGAGACATCTTTCAGATCCTGGATCAGGTTCACACTTCAGCAAAGTTCCTCGTAGGTTTACTTCCTGTTGGAGATGTTGACGCTGCAGCAACAAACACCGGGTAAGTTGTCCTCTTACCCTTTGAAAAGAAGCTCTCCAAAGACGTTTGTATTTTAGTCATTTTTGCTAGCTTGCGGGCTTATTTTTTGGCTAAAGTATCTGACGTTATACGTGATAGGTGATACGTTTTAACACGTGACCGAGACAAGCGTATTAATGTGTCAAGAGGCAAAGGCAAAGGTTAAGTTGAAGAGAATCCGGTCTTTCCTTTCAAAATAAAATGTCTTTCATCAATGCAATGGAAGTTATATTTTTATTTATTCTTTCTGTGCCGCCTGGTCACAACTGCCCCACGGACCGGTACTGGTCCCTGGCCCAGTGGTTGGGGACCACTGTATTATAGTACTCCAGACTGGTCTTGGTCTCAAGACCGGTCTTGAGACCACTTGTTAAGGGTCTTGGCCTCATGTCAAAATCAAAGGTATTTTTACTCAGTCTTGTCTCCATCTCAGACAGGGTGGACTTGGGTTTTTTCATCAAGACCGGTCAAGACCAGACCAGCACGACTGTGATAAGTGAGAAAAGTACAATGTAGCTGCTGCCTTGTTGGTGTTATGTGGTCTTTGTGACACCTGGAGTGACATGTCCCCTGTACACAGAGAGTAGACGAAGACAACTGGAGACGCCACGAAAATTTGTCTTTGTTGCTGCTGTATCACATATAAAGTTATATTGTCATACAATGGTCATTTGGTTCTGTTGTGTTGTGATTTTTCTTTGGTATATACAGTCTTGGTCTTGTCTTGGTCTCTTCTCGATAACATCTTGGTCTTGGATAGGACGGTCTTGACTCCAACATGAGAGAGGGGGCTTCACCACAGACAGAAGATGAACAGAGGGACTGTATAAATGGCCATTATAAGATGAATATGAACATTTTTGAACTGTAATCTTTGCCAAAGTACTGCAGAGGAGGCCAAGACTATAAATATAAAGCTGGAAAGGAGCATAATAGGTTGTGTTTAAACAGGAAGTGCACCAGGTGGTTATTGCTACGGAAACAAACAAACATCTGTTTGAACATTTTTACCCAGAGTTTAAAATTAGCTTCTTGCTACAGCTGTTAACCTGGTCACTTGGGATCACTGGTTTAGTAACGTATGAGATTTAGTCTGCATACTTAAAAAGAAGAAAGTATTTAACCACTAATCTGCCACATGGGAATGTTACATGTAGACTAAGATTAGGCTACAATGTATGGTGCACAGAGAAAGTGTAAACTGTCTTGACACGGTAAAATACTTCACCATCTGGTTTCCACCGCTGTTAAAATGTCTCTAATTACAATATTGTTCCACCTTGCTGATCTCCAGCAGGAAAGTGTTTCTTCCTCCTCTCTCCGAGGTCAGGATCAGCTGTAGTAACAGCTGATAAGGCTTCGCTTCGAAATCTCAGCCAAGCAGGTGTGTTTGAACTGCAGCCCTCCACTTTACAAAAGGTCATCCCGCTCGCCTCCCCATCCCTGTAATGACTGTAAATCTGACGTACATATAGATAGACCAGCCGAGGATTAGCTTGTAAGTGGTGCTCAGCAGGAAAGCTGTGCCTGTGCTTCTCTGCTCTGATCTCCTCCATGTTTCTTTCTTTTACTGTGAAACTCACCAAAAGGAAAAATGATATATCGGCGCCGTAATTGAAACAAACACATTCAGAAAACATCTCTTGTTTCTACAACAGTTCACTGCCTCCCTGTTTTGCGTCGTGATACATTTTCTCCTGTATTTTTTTCCCTCTCTGTTGGCATCTGTTCATTTTCTGCTGGTTGCTGGAGGAGAGGAGGATCCTCCATATGTACCTCCCCTCTTCCCTCCTCCGTCTCCTGCCCTACATACAGAAATCTTTTTACTTCACTTTTACTTTTATTCCTTCTCATTCAGGCGTTATCTCTCTCTCCAGCCATTGGCTTCCTCTCACTTTGAGTTTTAACACTTTTTCTTCCGTCATCTTATCGACTGGGTTTGGTCCTGTATTTCTTCTTTGTGTCCTTATTTATAGCTGCTTTCTTTCTTTCTTTCTTTCTTTCTGTTTATATCCCTTTATCCCTTCCTCAATTTCTCCTTCTCTCTCCCAGCTGGCTGTTTAAGAGCTGTTTGCCATCTGATGTTCCTAAGAGAGGTAATTAAAGCCTGAATCACAGCACAAACAGTATGTGTGTATGTAGGGGTCTGTGTGTGTGTGTGTGTGTGTGCTTGTGGCTTCATACGAATTAATTTCTAAACAGTTTTCTCCAGGCTCGCCGCAAAACTTTTGGGACAGCCCCCGATGCCCAGAGTCCCGCTACCATCAGTCACTGGTCCCATTGAGGGGTTTTCAGGTGTCACATCAAAGCTGAACTAATCACTGCCGTTCAAATGAAGTTGTATTTAATCTGCTTGTTTCATTGCACTTCGTGTGTGCAAGTGTATTTATCAAAAATGGATTAATGTTGAAAACGTACAAAAAAATGAACTCTTCCAAAGATGGCGGTGGATGAATAGTTTCTATAGGATGCTGTTACATGTGCAGCTTTTTAATTAGTAACCAGATATTATTCACACTGCATCATCTCTCACATGGAGAAAATTCATGACCTCCTTTGGATGTGTTGGTTTGTTTGTTTGTTTGTTTGTTTGTCTCTTAGCAACATTAGGGAAAAACTCATGAACCAATCTGAATTATTTTGGGGTATTACCCAAGAAATTAATAGATTTTGGGCACGATCAGAAAAAAAAAAATTCAGATATCCCAGAAAATCTCTTATAAAAGCTGAAACATTTACCGTATTATCCGGACTATTGAGCGCACCTGTCTATAAGCCGCTACTGAATTTATTTGAACAGTTTCATGTGGTCCACTCTGACCGGGTCTGATGTGACGACGCTAAATGTATCGACGGCACGGAGCTTGCTAGCTTGTAAAAAGCTAACGAGCTTCGTGCCACCGATACATGAGAAACACTGGTGTTAAAGTTCAAAGCGTCGGAAAAAAGTAGCGGCTTATAGTCCGTAAAATACGGTAGTTTGTTACATTTTAAAGGAATAGAAAACACATGGACAAAATACAGTGTGGAGGATAGATTATGACATAAATTGATGATTTTTGTGAATGTTGGAGAGGTCAAACATTTCAGATATCCATCTCTGTGAGTCAGTCCTGAAGCACATTACCCACATTCTGTACAATTTCATGAACACTGCCATTATAAATGTTTTAACCAATCAGAAACATTAGGGAATTTTTGCATTTTTCTGATTGGTTGAAAGGCTCTGACATCACGTTGGCTCAGCAGGTGGAAGCTACACCTGTGAGTTCGACTGCAGAAGCTTTGGGATTGTGGTTATTCGTTGTTGGACCTTCTGTGGAGATTCAGCCTTGAGCCCATGTGATGTCATCATGAACTTATTTATAAATGGTCAAATGTAACTAAAGTGTTTCTTACGGGCTCTCAATCAGTGTTAAAGTCTTTGTGATTCGACTGATGTAGCGATCAACCGACCCTCAAAAGTTTCACTCTGATTGGATTTTTTCGCAACTTGTCCGACAAAAATAACAGTTCGGATTAGATATCTTCTCCATTTGTCTCTGATGAACATTTTCGTCTCATCTTAACTGTGTGTCAGTTATATTTCGTCACAGTTTTCGTCAACGAAATTAACAGTGCTCTCAATTTTACATCTTATGCATGTAACTACCGTAATTTCCAGACTATTAAGTGCACCTGAATATAAGCCACACCCAATAAATTTAAAAAGAAAAACAAAATCGTACATATATAGGCCACACTTTTCTGTAAATACTGATCTCGATGGCTCAAATGTCCATACCACCCTTTGTTTGGACCGCTATGAGGTCTGCTTAATCCACACACCCAACAGACTACTACAGAGGTCCACATGCTTGTGTTTATTTATTTATGCAGCTTCATCTGAATGCACGCGGCTCCAGCAGATTTAGCAGCGATGTTCTTGCTCTTCAAGTGAAGTTCAGACCATCTGCTTTTCTTACCTCTGAAGCTTTCGTCGTCTCTTTGCTTTGAATCAGTTCTTCATGCTGTGTCTCCAATTGATGCCGAGCTTACGTGCAGCAGCTTTATTTCCTTCTTCAACAACCAGATCGATCCTTTAACTTGAAGCTGCATCATATGTGTTTCTTGGTGTGTTCTCCATGATGAGGGTGTATACATGAAGCGCAAAATGACTGATCTGAAGAAGTTAGTGTGAGTGTGTTTGAATTTATTCAGTTTCATTGGTTCATTGTGACCTCTTCGGTAATTTCATTGGTCTGAGGTGATGAGGGTAAATGTTTTAACCTAATTAACCTAAGATCCATAAATTAGCCAGGGTTCAAATCTTGAGAAAAAGTAGCTGCTTATAGTCCGGATATTACGGTATTTTTTATTTTCTATTCCTTCAATGGATTGTATTGAGATCGTCTCCAGTCTGAGGTGACCTGGTGTAGATGTGACCTGGATGCTGCCTGGTGGAGGTCTGTACTCTCTGATCTTTGCTGTTTCTATCAAACTGAAGATGTGAAACTGTGTAAATGTAACGTATGGTCCCACAGCGCGTTACAAATCACAATAAGCTTCCAGAAATCAGCTGTAACTGCAGGATTCCTCCAGGCTCAGACAGCCTCATGTACATCATTTCACCGGATTACAAGTTGCATTATTTGCAAACAACAGAGTCGACTCCAAACCACAAACAAAATGCTGAGAATGTGGCAGCGACAGTTGAATGGCTCCAATAACTCAGCTCTCGTTAGCGCCACTGGCTTCAGATTGCACTTAAGGAAAAAAAACAACATGGGCTCCATCCATTCCTTATGTGCTGTTGTCATTTATTCTTTTCTGTCCGACTGTTTCTATTCATCTTCACCTCTCTCGGTCTTTATTTCTCTGTATCTCCCCATCTCTGTTGCTCTCTCATCTCCCACTTGTTTTCTTGTTTTCTTACTTGCTTGTCTTTCTGTCATTAGTTCCATTTCAACCACACCCACAGAGGCGCTCTCCTCATCCATCACTGCCCAGCGCTGTGTGTCTCCCAGTGTGTGTGTGTGTGTGTGTGTGTGTGAGACAATGAGTCAGAGGAAGATGAAGCGAGACAACGTGTGTCTGTGTTTTTGTTGTCTTTTAGTGTTTCATCTGCTTTATGGGCGTCTGTATGTTTACTTAGAGACCAGAGTGAGTGATGAAGAAAATCCCAGACAATGAAGTGTGGCTCCCCCCCGGAGGCCGCCTGATGGACTCCAAATGTAAAATTAATTTCGCTTCTGCATTATTTACGACGAGTTGACACAAGTTAAACAAAGTTAACAAGCTAATTAATGGGAGTCTCGCGCCACGCTCTGACTCTCATTCCTTATTTATCGTGCGATGGTTGGATGAGCATTTTTTTTTTTTTCAGGAATGTTCACTCAATTACACATGTTCACCCCTGAAACCTGCCCAGTGCAGCCACAGCCGCCCCACTGCAACAAGTAGGGGTTAATTGTTCTGCTGAATGATTTATCACTGGTAATTGTTCTGGGAGGTGAAGACTGTTTCTCAGTCACTTTCATCCCTTCAGGTTTTTAAAGCTGCTTCACAATCCAATCCTGGAGGTTTTGGGTCAGAGTCATGTTTTACTTTTGGGGGTTGACAGCTCTTCAGGATGAGGATTTTTTTTTTTTTTACTTGGATTTCATTTTTCTTAACTTACAACCAACTGGCGGCTGTGGCTCAGGTGGTAGAGCCTGTGAATCGTAAGGTTGTGGGTTCGATCCCCAGCTCCTCCTGTCCACATGTGGAAGTGTCCTTGGGCAAGACACTGAATCCTAAGTTGCTCTCAATGGTGGCTAGCGCCTTGCGTGGCAGCTCTGTAGCCATTGGTGTGTGAGTGTGTGTGAATGAGTTGCTTTGTAAAACACTTTGGGACCTAGCTAAGGTCAAGACAGCGCTAGATAAACATACACCATTTACTTTTTTTAATGTTTGTTGGGTCTACACTTTATTTAGACACACTCATCAAACCAACAATTACAGCCGGACTGATTTAGTTACCGTATTTTCCAGACTATGAGACGCTACTTTTTTCCGACACTTTGAACTTAAACACCGGTGTGGCTCAGTATCAGCGGCACAAAGCTCGTTTGCTTTTTACAAGCTAGCAAGCTCTGTGCCGCCGATACTGAGCCACACCGGTGTTTAAGTTCAAAGTGTCGGAAAAAAGTAGCGTCTCATAGTCTGGAAAATACGGTAACTAAATCAGTCCGGCTGTAATTGTCACATCAGACCCGGTCAGAGTGGACCACATGAAACTGTTTGAATAAATTCAATAGCAGCTTATAGACAGGTGTGCTCAATAGTCCAGAAAATACGGTATTTAAGCTGACGTTTAATTCTTTGCCTCCAGAGTTAGTGATCGATCAGTTTTATCCCTCGCTGCTGCACCTTTGGGGAAAATTTAATTGTTGCAAATCAGATGTTTCTGCCTCTTCCTCCTCTACCTGCACGGATGAAAGAATGAATGTTTTATTCAGTCATCATGTGCATAATCATCATCAACATAAACAATCTACACACTTTCAAAATCCAGTGATTGACTGAAAAGGCTCAGGCAGAAGCAAAACTCAAGGTACTCATCAGAAATAACAAAGAGGAAGAACTGTTCATTTAAAGTAGAAATAACAAATCATTCACACTTTTAACCATCAAAAAGTGAAATACACATTTTTAAATTCACATTGGCTTTGTTAAATAATGTAACCCCAACAACAGAAACACATCTTTCAATTTGTTTTTGAACAGTAAACAAATATGTCCTGAATCATATTTGGTCTCATGTATTTAAAAATGCTGTTGTACTGATTCAGCTCTGAACATTATTATCATTATTTTATAATAAACCAAACCCTTACATTTCATAACATGTGTATTTATAAAGAGTGGAGAATTGTGCTCATATTAACCAGCTTTGTTAATCATAACTATTGCTCTTCTTTGTAATAAAACTATTGAATTTATAGTTGATTGCCACAGTTCCACATAGTAACATATGTAAGGAAGTATCAGCGAGTAATAGATTACATGCAAAGCCTTTATATCTGTACAGGATTGATATTGACTTGGATATTTTTCCATTGATATAGTCAACATGTTGTTTCCATGTTAATTTATGATCAGTCACAACCCCTCAGTATTTTGTCTCAGTGATAAATGATGAGGTGAACTGTAGTGTGCTGACAAACATAAAGTCAATAATGATATTTTTTGTGTGTGTTATTACAACAGGTGACTCTCTTGTGCTAATTGTGATGTTTGTCAAAAATATTTTACTAAATGAAATGTCAAGAAGTTTTCATTTCAGTATCCATAGTAACGACATCTCAACTCCTGATTGATCCCTGAGCTCAGTGATGTAGGAGGTTGTATAGCGAGGTTCAGGCAGGGCTGTAGTCAGGTCCACCTTTATCGAGTCCAAGACAAGTCCAAGTCCAGGCTTGTCGAGTCCAAGACAAGTCCGAGTCCACAAGGTTCGAGTCCAAGTCCGAGTCCAAAAGATTAAAATATTTTGCGAGTCCAATGGGCGAGTCTGAGACAAGTCCGAGTCAAATACCAACGAGTCCAAGACAAGTCCGAGATGACAAAATAACGTCTCGAGTACTACATACAGCCCTAGGTCCAGGTGGTGGATGGTAATAAGTCTGACTGGGTCCTGTCCCAGATCTGCAGTCCAGGTTTTCCACAGTCTTTCTAAAACTTTAACAAAAGCTTTTCATCTTTGTCCAGCAGCTCTACCTTTTTTTCTGGACGATGGTTTTAAAGTAAAACGTAAAATGTTAAACACAAAATCAGCTTTTTCTTCTTCTTGGAGAGCCTCTGGTCTTTCATGTTGTAAATATCAGTGCTTCTGCTGACATGAGATCTATCCAGTGGAAATACCTCCTATGTTGTTTGTCTTTAATTCATATTTGTGTTAAGACAAGCTCGTTAATTAAATAAAAATGTGTTTCAAAGAGAGATGGGGGGATATCATCACTGGTGTCATGCTATTTTTCACCGCATGAAAAAAAAAAGAAACTTCAACGACTCCAAACTGCGACGCTGCCAAGTGTCCACTGTTGTTTTGCCAAGACATTAATGTGCTATTCAGTCTTAACCACAATACAGGAGGCAGTGCCCAGTGTTTTCTTTCTGCACGAGGCGCCACGACGCACAAACAACAACACAATGCAGAGAGCGGAGACTGGCTGAGACTCAGGGTGTAGGAGCCGTACCTGCACAGACAGAGCGGGTTACACCTCTATTGCAACATTTTGATTGGGCTCTGGGTGTGCATGATGATGACAATGAGGCTGCTGGAGGCTTTTCCTCCTCAGAAAGCAACATTTTCATGGTGGGAAAAAAAACTTGTGGGATTGTGGTATAAAAATTTAAAAGTTTTAAAGATGCACAAAACAGTGGCAACTGTCAGCTGCAATTTGTCGAGCCCCACGCTGGAAAGAGTTTAAAATCGATAACAATTGGCATGCATAGAGGGAGAGGGATGGAGTGGAGGCAGCGAGGGAGGGAGGCAGCAGTCGAGAGATGGGAAGAGGAGAGGAGAATATTTGGATTTTAAGCGAAAAGAAGCTTGAATAAAGTATCAAGGACAGAGGAAAGCAGGAGATGAGATCAGGAGAGGCGAACAGCTAAGATCACAGTTTATCGATCGGAGGTTTCTCTATTTGTTGGCCATGTTGGAGGATTATAAAATGCCTTTGTATCTGCAAGGGGAGAGGGAGATAAAGCTGCCAACTGTGCAACACCAATGGTACGAGGGTGGAGGAGAGAAGGCAGTGAGAAGCAGAATGACTGTCAGAAGGAGTGAAGGGAGAAAAAGGATTTAATAAAAGCAGGAGGATGAGGTAAAGAGACAGCGGCTGATGATGAGAGTAAATGATTCAAAGATGCAAGAAGAGTAGAATAAAGGGACTAGATGATAATAGAGAAAGAGGAATGGATGTTTGCCTGTGGTGTTGTAGCTTAAACTTTTAGCAGATCTTCAAATAGACGCTGTGACTCTTCTCTGGGTTTTATGTTGTATGTAAGTCTTTGTGTGTCCTCCATGTTTTTATGCTGATGTGCTTACTTCCTGTGTTTAAACCTGATGGGACTCGATAAAAAAAATTATCTAATTAATCAGAGGCTTTGTAATTAGTTCATCTCAATTAATCGTATTTTAATCACATAACAATATTTACCCCAAAATGACAATTTTTTTTAATTTACCGTATTTTCCGGACTATAAGCTGCTACTTTTTTCTGACCCTTTGAACCCTGCGGCTTAAACACCGGTGTGGCTCATGTATCGGTGGCATGAAGCTCCTTAGCTTTTCAATTAATTGTATTTTAATCACATATCAATATTTACCCCAAAATGACACATTTTTTAATTTACCGTATTTTCCAGACTATAAGCCGCTACTTTTTTCTGATGCTTTGAACCCTGTGGCTTGCGGTGTGGCTCATGTATCGGCAGCATGAAGCTCCTTAGCTTTTTACAAGCTAGCAAGCCGCCGTTACATTTACCGTCGTCACATCAGACCCGGTCAGAGTGGACCACATGAAACTGTTCGAATAAATTCAATAGCAGCTTATAGACAGGTGCACTCATAGTCTGGAAAATACGGTAAATGGATTTTAGTGGACGACTGAATCAAATAAAGACACAGACATGAATATTGTAAACTCAGCTCTTTTAAAATGTCTGAAAAAATGCATATTTATTACATTTCTATTCAAAACAGTAGAAAAATAAATCGAAAATATCCCTAGCAAAAATTGAATGAAAGTTCAAAAGTTTAAGTGCCATCTAAAGTACTTTAAATACTTTATTTAGAACAGCATTGACTATAAATGGTAAAAATGGTCATGTGACAGACTTAAATTGCGTTTTCCTCCATTACAGCGGCCGTTAGCCGAGCTCTGGTGTGTGCATCAGTGTAACCGTGTACCAGGAAATCGTTGTTTGAAATGCAAACTGTGATTAAATGCATACATTTTTTTTAATGTGTTAATTTTTGTGTAATTAATTAATCGTAATTAATGTGTTCAAGTCGCACCCCGAGTTTAAACATATATGCCTGAGGTGTTATGGCTCCACATTCCCTGAGCTCTGTGTTGTAGGAATGCAAAATAACACACAGGGCTTCAGGATATGTATGAATTAAAATTAATATACACAGCGCTGCGTATCAGGAATCATATGCAGCGGATCCTGTTTTGATAATATAGTTGAAAAGTGTGAGCTGCTCAGTCCTGACTCTGTTAATTCTCAGGAAAATGACGAGAGGCAGACGTGACTGAGCTGATGTTAATTAACAAGGTGTGAACAGATGGAAACAATGACAGCAAAATTAACTGCAGCGTTTTCTTTTTTTTTCCTCTTTGATGGCCATCAGATTAACATCAGCAGGGATCCTGTCCAGTGGTGTGAGCACCACGGACAGCTCCGGCCTCCCTGGTGGTCTCAGGTTCAGCACCATGGACAGCGACTGTGACACAGTTTAGCTCCTGGATGTTATAAATGATCCACCTGAGCTCAACAGGAAAGCACCAGTGTGACATTATAAAGCCTGTACATAACATTTCATATCCCAACATTTCAGATCATAACACATATTTTTTAATATCCAGAAAACTTCAACCCCCGTCCCTGCCTGTGGGAAAATAAGACTCAGTGACAGCTACATGACCCCAGTTTCTCCTCATAGTGCCACTGGGTAGAGGCTAAAGGCACCGAATGGGAGATAATCCAGCTTTTGAAATCAGTATTGTCTCTAAAGAAACATTTTTGTGATGATAGCAGACATACAGGACCTGTCAAAACTCATACTATGTTAAAATTATTTAGTTTGTCCTTATTTAAACAGCCTGCTGTAAATAATCAAAATGTTTCTCATCATCACAGTGCAACATTTTGCTGACAATGTGCGGCCTACATAAAACCATAAAAGCAGTTTTGATGCTTTTGGTAGATCCTCAATGATTTATACTATTAGCCTGAAACTGCAGGAGGAAGCAGCTCAGATGAGGGGAGATGGGAAAGAGGATAAAGAAAAGGAAGAAGCAACGTGAAGAGCAGAAGGAAGGCAGAATGAGATTAAGTGAGAGAGAGAAAAAAAAAAATCTAGAGATACACTCAAGAATTGTGCGGGTGATATTAGCCAGGGTGAAAGTGAGGACAAGTACTTTTTCTTTCTACCCTTCTGTCGTTTACTTGGCAGAGCAGCTCCCCTGATTGTTCCAGTTTGGCAGTATCACTTTGTACTCAACCTCTCTTTTTCACTCTCTCTCCGAGTTAATGTGGAAAAATAAAAGAGCACTTAGTGGTTGAAATTTATGACCAGACAAGAAAACATTTTTTTTTTTTGTGAAGTTGCTTTCTGTTTCTGTGCATCGGAAGGTGTCAGCAGGAACACTGTTACATAATAAATGTAATAAATGTCAAACAACCAGTGTCTTTTATGATGCTGACTTCCCTTAATGTGTCCTGTGTGGCACTTTTCAGAGAATAGTTTGTGTACGAGCAATTTCTGTGCTTATGAAAGGATTTCATCAATTCTTTTTTTATACATATAAGATTTACTTTTCTTATTTTTTTGGTATTATTTGAACATCACGACACAGATAGCAATCAGTCTGAGGTATCACTTTGCAGATGTTGCCTTATGAACTCCTCTGGATGATCTCTCTGTGTAAGTAAACACAAGCATTGCCCTGGCTGCTTTCAGGTCTGTTTTGCCATCAGATCCACTTGCATGTCAAATCCTTTGCACCGCGTTGCATTTGCAAGTCAAGTGAACAAACCCATGGAAGTAACACAAGGTGAAATGTGGCCTAGGATACCGGTCTTTAGATGTTTTTTGTGTTAGTATGTGTGTGTTTGACCTCTCTGGTGATTAACATGTTGTGACTGTAGTCTCAGAGGGGTGCTGAGATTGGGTGTGTATGTGCGTAGGGGAGTACCATTGCTGGGAGCTCTGTTGAGGGAGCAGCTGTCAAGGGAGGGGCGTGGGTAATGATGGCCATGCATCACCGTGTGTGTGCGTGCAAGCGTGTGTGTGTGTGTGTGCATCAGTGTGTGATGGTTTGGACGCGTGTCTGCCCATACGTCATTGTTTCTCGTCTGTCTGTGAGCTGCTGGGTGCCTGCAGACGTGTGTGCGCCGTGTGTTTGCTAGCCTTGAGTCTGACAGTCTGTCAGAGGAGCTTTCTAATTGTGGTTAAAAGATGGCAGGCCAGAGTCAGCCTAATTTATCATTCACCTAGTGCACACACACACACACATACACACACATACCCAAGTAGGTTATGTGATTGGGCAGGTTTCTTAGCTGCTATCAGACAGCACACTGGTGTCAGAGGTGACTGAGTTATACAGAAGCACACTATATGTATGTAAATGACTATTTATGGATGACATTCCAGCAGGTCTATTTTTTTTTTGCACAGAAAAAGATGAGAGGAGAAGGTGAAAAAAAAGAGGAGGGAGAAGAAAGACATTAGGCAGAGGAGGAGGAGGAGGAAGCATCAAACATGGACAGGAACAAATAAAAAGTGCGATGAGCAAAGATTGGTGATTGGATGAGAAAGAAAAGATGAAAATAATGAGATAAAGAAGGAGGGAAAACAGAAAGAAGTGAGAAAAAGAGAAGATGCTGAAGTGAAGAGGGTGAAAATGAGACGTGCGAGACAATAGGAGTGTTGAAGGCAATAATGTAACAACAGCCGATAATGTAATAACAGCTGATAATGTAAGAAATTTGCCCTTTTTGAAATGTAATAGACCAATAACGTAATAACTGACCAATAACATAAGAAAAGTCCTGAACCGATAATGTAATAATTTTTGGTTAAAGAAATAAACTTTGCAAATGTAATAACATTAACAATAAAGTCAACAGTTAATACATTATCGGTTCAGGACTTTTATTATGCTATTGGCCAGTTATTATGTTATTGGCCTATTACATTTCAAAAAGGGTAAATTTATTACATTATCGGCTGTTTTTACATTATTGGAAGCAAATAATGTAATAACAGCTGATGTAATAACCGATAACGTAATAACTGTTGGCCAATAACGTAATGATTTATTACGTTATTGGCTCAATTATTACATTTGCAATTTTTTTTTTTTTTACCAGGCCAATAACGTAATAAATTATTGTTATCTGGTTCAGGACTTTTATTACGTTATTGGTGTCAGGTTTAGGACTTTTATTACATTATTGGCCTATTACATTTCAAAAAGGGCAAATTTATTGCATTATCGACTGTGTTTACATTATCGGCTTCAACAAGGATCAAGAATAAAGAGACCAGACGGGAGGAAAATGGTTAATGGAAAACAAATAATAACGTGTTACAGAGGCAGAAAACATGTTATGTTAGTGGCGGCAGAGATAAGAGGAAGAAAGAGAGGGAGAGGAAAAAAGGAGAGGAAGCAGAAGGAGGGAAAGTGTGTTAATCTGTGCTGGCAGCCTGGCAGCCCAAAGAAGAAAAAGACTGTTTCCAACCCTTTCTTTCACTCTTTTGTCCTGCCACCCTTCTTCCGTTTCACTGATTTGTTCCCTTATTTCTCCTCCGCTGTGTTTCGGGCCTGTTGCTTTGTTTGCGTGTGTTTATACATTCATGTCTGCTCGTGTCTGTGTATTCGGGGTCTGCTCGTATGTGTTTGCGAGTCTGTGGCTTCGTGCTTTTTCATGTCTGTCCCTGTATTTTCATTATGTTTTATGCATGTGCTTCTTATCTGTGCGTATGTGCTGCATATTGATCCGCCGGGTATCAGCGGAGTGATGCTATGCGCAGGGAGGTGACACAGTTGCATTTCGGTGTCCTCACACTTTCGCTGCATCCAAATCAAGTCCAGTTAAAAATCGGCACCTGAACGCATCGTGCATAAGCTCTCGGTGGCAGAGGATGGTTTGTGTCTGTGGGTCATCGCTCCAGCATGGGTCAAGATTAAAGGATTTCCAGCAAGGAGAGTTGCTCATCCGCCGGCAGGGAGGAGGAGGAGGGAGACGGAGAGGTTTAGGGAAGAGTTACTTTAAAGTCAGACACAGTGGGGAGATCCACGGGTCTGTCTGGGTACCTGCTGCGAACAGCTAACTAATGGTGCTACCTGTCCTTCTTTTATCACACTACAAAGTTACAGTGGAGACAAAAACATCTGCTGTGGGTTGAGAATCACAGGTATGAGCTTTACCTTTTATCTCTTGCACCTTTACAAAAATTGAGCAAGTTTAAATATGACTACTGAATAAATTAACCCTTTAACACCTGAGCCTGCAAATTTCCACCTGGACTTTTTAAGCTCATTTCAAATTTAACCTGCAATATGTAACATTCATGTGCAGTTGCAGTGTTTTTGTTCACTACGACTCTAAAATCAAAATTCGTTTTTGTGTTTTTCTGCGTGTTTTTCTGTGTGTCTCTTACAACACGTATATCGTAAATCAGCTGTTTTTCCTGCTTCTGTGAGGCGCTGGTGAAATTACCGTAATGACACTATATTCACTGTAAAGCGCAACAGGAAGCATTGGAATGTTTCTGATTGCGCAAACTGTGACATAATTACGGTAATCCAAAGATGCAGACCTGTTACCACGCTCTGAGTTAACGAGTTAAATATATATTTCTTTCATATTCAGCTTAAAGTTTTGTTGAATGTGTCCTTGTTTCGAGAGATTCATCTTTTCTGATTTCTCCCTCCTGGTGACGGGTGAATTGAATTTGTTTGTGAAGCTGAAAAATGACATTTAGATAATTAGCAGCACAACCTCTTCTCAGACACAGTGTGCTTGTAATTCTGGCTAATTTACTTTTGCTAATAACAGTTTTTATAGGAACTGTGAGCACTGATGGATAATGCGGCGAGACGTCGGCATTGTTTCACATTGCTGTTTAATTATTTTTATTGCGTGCTTTAATTCCCACCAAAAGAAACAGCCCCGTTTACAGCGGCTGTAAGACACCACTTAATTGGAATACAACAGAGAAAATGGTTTCCTGATTTAGCATTTTTTGGACTTCAAACCTCGGTGGGAACAGCTGTAGCTACAATTGTGACAGAACAACACAAGCTGTAAATGTGAGGAAGACTCTCAGTGTGGGTCTTATTCAGATGCTCACAGCTGGATGGTTGTGAGCTGGAGGTTAACTAATCCCACCCCCCCACCACCCCCGAGTGGGTGGGAGAAGATTTACCTGGCAACCTCTTCATCCTCCGATCACAGCGCTGGGGTTTAACAATAAATAACCAAACAAAAATGCGAGAGAGACAGCAGAGATCTGGGCAGAAGAGATGAAGAAGAAGTGAAAAAAACAAGACGTGAGGGAACTGGAGGGAAAATGTGTTGATGCCAGTCATAAAGGGAATGCCCTGAGGTTGAAAAGAGAGCGGAGAGAGGTGTGTGTGCTGACCGCATGGGCTCCAAATGTCTGTCAAAATGCTGTTTTTTTTTCCTCCAAGTGTGTGGTTGTGTGTGTCAGGTGGGAAAGGCAGTAGACTGTGGTTGCTATGTATCTCCACACTTGCAGTTTTGTGGAGTCCAGGAGAGCTGCCGGACATGCCAGCGGACTCTTGTACATTGCCACAAGAGGAGGTTAACTAATCCTCCGAGTGTGTGTGTGTGTGTGTGTGTGTGAGACAGGCAGCACTGTAGGGCATCACCTTGGCAGAGGTATTAAATCTTTTTCATCCTCTCCACAGGCTGTGGGGAGAACCAGGAGACAGATTTACTCACACATAAACACACACACTTTGTG
>OOFC01021244.1:2960-34393 GCA_900323345.1 Pseudochromis fuscus
AAAATAACTCAGACAAATATGAGGCGGCGCTGGCCTGCTGCTTCTCACAGCCATCCATTCAGCCCTGCGTGTTGGCTGCCAGAGGAAACATTAGCTTTCTGTAGCTCCACAGCATCCGTCCTCCTCGTTAAAGCCGCGCTGCCCTGGCGGCGAGACACCGACCTCAAGTAGGAGTTTGAATCTGCCCCAAGGCAGGTGAGCCCCGCGGTGCAGGTGAGCCCCACGGTGCAGCTCATCCACAGGGCTCTGCGGCCACGGCTTCATTCATCACCGCGCTGACACATTCCTGCTGTCTGCCCGAGGCCTCGCGCTCACACACATACACACACACACACAGCGGGCTGTTGTACTCCCACACAGTGCCACGCGGTCAGACTGACAACCCTGCTCACCCCAAACACTGAGTCCATTCTGTTTGTTAGCCGGAGGTGGAGAACACTGGGATTCAATGTCAGTTGTTCTTCAGGAGATAGATGGTTTAACAATCATGAAACTTATAGAAATGTCCACAGATGGCCGTGTAGAGGAATTAGCTCAGTGATGAATTAAGCCTCACTCAAGCACCATCGGGGTCAAGAGTTCAGTTCCCTGTAGGAGAAAATCAAATCCCATTTTATCCAACATCATTCACAAACATATTAAAAATGTTTTATTTTTTTTGTGGTTTTATTAGTGGTGGTTTTACCTGCTTCTCAGGCTGTACAAGTTACTTAGGTATGAATGTGGAAAGGAAGGCACTGAAATCAGAAATTAAAAACAAAAATGACCATAGACTGTTTTCAAGACATTGACGTAGCCACCATGACATCACTGATTGGTTGTAGACTCATTTTGAACCCAGGAGTTTGGCATTTCAGCATCGCCATGTTGGCTTTTTGCAACAGGAAGTGACCACATCTGGATATGAAGGGAGGAGTGAAGACACTGTCCAATGTGGATGAGACTGGAGATCACTGGTGAAACCACCTGTTAATCACTGGAGACTAGACCTGTCAATCAAACTAACCACGCCCCCAGTCATTGTCTTTTTGAAGCCTAAGAGATGACTTTAGCTAATGACATCAGAATGACTTGCGGACAATATGTACTGACGGAGTAAAGGACCATTTTGAACTGAGGTCAATTGGAGTTTTTTGGAGCAGGCTGTTGGTGGTATTGCACTTCTTTGCACTTCAGCACTGGTCTTATTTTTCAGACCCGGTTGCTTCGTCCATTTCTATAAGCAGTCCATGGATATGATGTTGAAATGTAAATTCTGTAGTCAGTCCATTCATTTAGAGATCTATGCATTGTACCAAAAACCTGTGGGTTTGAGACAGAATGATGGCTGAGTGAGCATCTAGTGGTCATTGGTGGTATTGCACTTATTTGCCTCACTTTTGAGACCTGGAGACTTCTTACATCTTCTATATAGAGTCTATGGGTATTACTAAAGAAATGAATTTATTATCATATGTTCTATATGACTAGCAGGACGTGTATTTAGATTCTCTTCATTCATTGCTAACAAAGTTTTATGCTAATGATCTGACCTTGTATGTTTGCTGTCCTGACTTTTACACCAAAGAGACTTGGTTATTTAATCCTATTCACAAGGTCAACATGTTAGAAGACAACAATGTAAAGTTGACTTCTAGACAGTCTCCATCTGAAACTGTTAAAACTACTACACTCGCCTTCACACAAAGTGTTCAGGATTCGTTATATAAAGACTTGGAGGAATACTTTAAACTCTGCTTGTCTTTCACACGTTTGCACACATGCGCCTGGTTGTTTGGAAAAGTGTGAATAATTGTCAGATTGGTTTGGAAAAATATCTAGATGCAGCCCCACTGTTCTGTTGACGGGTGTTGGATCCAGATGATAATCCAACGAGCAGCAGCAGCGAGGCCGTCTTCACATGTTAACCTCATATTTTCTAAAGTACAGAACATTGAATTCACCTGAATCATGGCACATTTAACAGCTCCGTTCTGGCTGAGCCACTTTGGCATTGATGAACGGATTCCACTCTGCTGACCAATGAGCAGTGAGGAAACTGAGCGTTGCTTCCTGGTTTCAGATTATTGGCTTATACACAAAGAAAAAGGCAGATGCTTTGGCACATGTTCGACCAGCAGCATGTGGAAAGTGAGTGTGTGTGTGTGGATGAGAGGCAGTTGTGTGTGTGAGGAAAGAGCATTGTGTGTGCAAATGGTAGCAGTGTGTGTGTGTGTGACTGTGGATGTGCATGAGTGTGTGAGCAGTGTGGAAGACGGATGAGTGTGTGAATTCATCTGACTTCCAGTGTAGCAGTCAGCTGGAAGCTTTTGACTAGAATTAAAGGCTTTGTGTGTGTGTGTGTGTGTGTGTGTGTGTGTGTGTGTGTGTGTGTGTGTGTGTGTGTGTGTGTGTGTGTGTGTCTGAGTTACAAAACAGATGCCGCTTGCTGTGAGAGACAAGACTGTCTGGCACAAAGTGATGAACACCACCTGGAAGAGGCAAAGAAAGGCAAAGAGACAGAGTGTCACAAATATTTTTCACACAACCATGACATCCTAAAATGCAAATAACAAATGCTACGAACACACTGAGAGAGGTTTGTGTTGCCAGATCAGTGGAGGTGTAACTTATGGAGCATGTAGCCACTGCTGTGCAGGTGGATCCACCGTACACTGCTCTACAGAGACGTCTGCAGTTCATCATGTTACAGTCTTTAAGGTGATCTGCTGTGGTTACTTCACACACACGTTTGTTCTCTCACTTTAGTCTTTACAATGTTTCTCAGTTGCTTTGATGCATTTCTTCAATCTGAACTGAAATTGAAAAAAACTACTTGTTCAACCTCCACATCATCAGGCCACTTGTGCACAAATTGCAAATTATTATGTACAATTGTCCTCTTTTTCCTACATTGTCAGTTATTTAAGTTAAGCTGAACTGAGATCAAATCAGAACTTCAAAGTCAATCAAAGTTTATACTTCAGGAAATCATACTTCAGGAATAAAAAGCTGCCATTAAATAGCTCTAATATTTATATAAAGTAAAGAGTGCAAAAAACATTGCCTAATAGAATAATAAATAGTGACAATTTACAGTTGCACAAAGTATTACACATGACAGTAAACAGGATAAATGTTGTAAACAGTACTACTGCACATTCAGTATTATGCCACCTAATATGGGATATGTCATGTGGGTCTAATACTGGTCCTCTGTTGAATAGTATTACTCTGCTAAAACTTGTGGACAGTACTTCATTACATCAGTCAGGATGGTTGAACCAGTCGTCATAATCAGTGACAAATACTTTCTATACATTTCTATCTATCTGTCTTTACTAAATGTGTCCTGCAATGATCTCGGCTGAATGTGAAGTATGTACCCATCACATAGAGAAGAGGCGGGACTTACATTTCAGATTGAGTATTTTCTTCCTCTGTGGTGTACAGTACTGTAAAGCTGTTCTTCCTGTATCACAGACACACTGACTGTCAAAGTGTGATTATGAATCCTGTCCAGTCTTTAGCTTTAAGTCTCCTGCATCTGTAACGTTGTGTTGTTGCAAAAGGCGCAGCCATAGTTTACAGAAAATCCTCCCAGTGTGTCATACTGACACCATGACTCAGCACTTTTATTTTCTTCATCGTGAACAATGACAAACTAACTTGTAGTTCGATGTTGCTGACATGTTCAAGATAAAGTAAAGATCTGAGCAGGTTACAGGCTTCTGCAGGTAATCAATTGTGTGGTGAAGTTTGTACTATTTGTTTTAAAAATGCACTCACTGTTTTACAAATGTTGACAGTTTTTGCTGCTGAAATGTATCATTATCTTTTTTTTATTTCAATAAATCAAAATATGCTGTAAAAAATCCAACATGTTACTTCCTGTGTCAACATTTTTGGATTTCCCTAACCCTCTGTGGCCCACAGTCCCAGACCCACTGATCAGCTTTAAAGAGGACCTGTTATGGAAATTGTACTGATGTGCTGAAACCAACACAATAATACTTTATATAATAATATTTTAAACTTTTTCATAATATGATTTCCCCCGCTGCTCAGCTCAGTGCAGCTCGTCACCGCTAATGTTGCTAATTCAGTCATTAAAGAATTTATCCTGAAACTCCCTCCATCCTTTGAAATGATGCACAAATGCAGTTTTCGGGTACTTCACAGGGTGTGTGTGTGTGTGTGTGTGTGTGTGTGTGTGTGTGTGTGTGTGTGTGTGTGTGTGTGAGAGAGATTGGGATTTCTGTCTGCTTACCTTGGTGAGTAGGGGATTGTTTTCGGCCTGATTTGGTTGAAGGCAAATGTCAGCTTCTGAGCAGCTCGTTGTTGTTGAATTTCCTGGAAGTCAGAGACAAAACAAAAACAAACAAAAAAAAAAAACCACACCAGTTAAAACTTCACCTCTTCGTGAAGTCTTTGTAAGTTTTTCATCTCGGGCAGCTTGTTGTTGGAGGCACTGAGCCCCGGATGCTGCATCTGTTGCCAGTTACCCTGAGACAAAGGTGCAGCACAGTGTCCTCCTTGTAGATGCTCTGCCATGTTTGGACCACCTCGGGAAGGAAGGACTTGACGATATACAGGTGTCCTGGTTTCAGGAGGTCGTACTCTGACCAGGTACAGAGCACCTTGAGGGCCCGTCTGAGTCCCCCGCCCATCTCCTCCTTGCTGAGAAACTCGATTTTGGCACAAAGGCCGCGTTGGGCCCAGGAAGACATGCTGTTGTTGATGGTGTTGGGGGAGCTCTCCTCCAGACGGTACACAGTCACCGGCTCTCCTGGAGGAGCACACACACACACACACCGCAACTTCAAATGTTGGACTTTTACCACTTACACACACCTCTCTCTCTCTCTCTCTCTCTCTGGACTGCACTCCTGGTCATTACAAGTTACACCATCAAAGACATTTTAATCATTTGTTTCACCAATTTCTACAACCTGTTCATTAACAATAACATGCACAGACGATCTGTGGCAGCATCAGCTAAAGCTATAGAAACACATTGTTTCACGGCTCCTGTTAAAGTCGTCAGTGGAGGCAGGTGGAGGATTCAGGAAGTATTTAATGCAGACAGGTGTGAAAACAACTTTAGACTGCAAGAATTACACTGTGTTATCTTTAGAGGGTGGTAAAAACAAAAGCTACAAAAACACAAGGCTGACAAAAAAAGAGGAAGTAGAAAACAGCTATAAAACTTTAACTGCTGGGAGAGCAGCTCGCTCACATTAACCGACAAGAACCACACCAAAGCCACTTTACAGCCAATTTCTTGTTAATGGAAGATTAATATGATTCTCCTGCATCCTGTTAATTAACTTTAACTTTTATCCGCATGCAGTGTCTGCTCTGGTGTAGGTGAGGGTGACGTCAGGAGCTTCCCTCCAATCTCAAGCAGATTACTTGACTATTTTTTTCTGATTCTGCTACAGGGGGCGGGAGTGTGTCTACACAGCAGTGATTTTGTCTGATTTCAAGCTCTTAAAATATTTTGTACATACATCTCGAGCATGAGTGACTGCAACAACAACAGGGAGCTAAAAAAGCCGTCATGTAACTCTATACCATAACAAATAATCACAGTCTCCTCTTTCAGATAAGACCGTGTCTGAACTCACTACACAGGAAAAGTTTGCAAAATAAAATAAAAATGTTAAAATATAATTAATATTTGTCATTTTCCACATTCAAACCCTCTGTAAACTTTGTTTTCAGTCTTAATTATTTCCAGCCAGTCCTCCAGAAGACATTACAACAAATATTTTCTTTTGATTGGCCCACTAAATGTTGTACATGAGTGACACTAGGCGTGGAGGAATTGCAGGTCTGATGCTGTAGAGCAGATCCACTTCATCCTTACTCCCTGACATCTGGTTTACTGATGCTGTTCACTAAAATTAAACTGTTGGAGCTAAATGTTGAATTTCTGCTGTAGTTTATTCGATTTCACTGAAGCCTGATGAAAAGCACAATGAAACTTTCACTTGATGTAGATTCTTCCAGATGCTTCCTTTCCATAGACTCCTAGACTGTGCATCTAGGCCCTACTGTTGTAATCACTGATGTACATGTCATGTCAGGCAGAAAATGTCAGAAACAGCCTCGGGTGCAGGTGGTTAAGTTACAGCTCATTGGTTCAAGGAGACAAAAACATGTTTGGCTTGTAGTTACTCCAGTGCCACTGACATGTTGCATCTAAAAGTTTTATTACCTTTAAAATAAGGTCTGCACGGATGTGTTTGTGGTCCTGAACAATCCAAGTACAATACAGTAAAATACCAGCACAACAGCATGAGCCCCACTCAGAACTGGAAGATCCAAATCATTAAAGTCATCAGTTCCTCTCCAGGAGCCACAATAGCTTGAAACAATTAACAAATGGCAGCACCTGTACTGAGCTGATCAACAGTTAGAGAGTGAAGCAAACAGCTGCAGGAGCAGGAGAGGGAGAAAAAAAACAATCCACGTTTGGTAACTGTCTACTTCCTCATTCTCCAACGGCCTGTTTTCACCTGGCCCGACCTCCTGGTTCTTACCTCTAGGCGGCACAGGCGTGAAGGGAATACTCTGAGACAGCCTCATCAGGTTGTTGCGCTCCACAGCTGGAGGAGGGAGAGGTGCACATACACACAAACACAGCTGTAAACATCTACAGGGGGAGATCTGCTTTGTAGCAATCAAAGTTAAAGCCTCTCTTATGTTTAGACAACTACAGTTTGGAAATCAATGAACTAATAACACATGAAAGCATCTCACCTGAGTACTGGTAACTTTCCATGGGCTTGAAGGGAGAGCCGATAGCTGCAGAGAAAACAAAGTGACTGTTAAGCTTCCTGCACATCTCTGTACAGAAACAGAGGTCATCACCAAGGGTTCATCTGGACACATCAAAGTGAGCTGCTGTTCCAACACCCACCACTAGGTGTCTCTGTACGACTTCACAACAACAGAAGCACAGACACATGCTGATGCTGCAGGTTTACATGACGACATTTATGTTACAAAGTAAATAAAATAATCCTTCTGACTCAAAATGAGGCGAACACAGCACAGGAAGTTGATCTTTATATGTTTTCTACTTTTATACTAAATTTTACAAACACTGCCTCATAAAAAATAAATTGCATCTGTTATCTCTTTCTATCATCAGCTTATTGATCATTTTGTCAACAAATAGTGCAAAATGTTTCCATAGTATCATCCTTTAATTATCTTATTGTCTTTATGAATCCAAAGAAATGTGTAGTCTATAATTCCTCTCCAAGATGGTGTATTTAAAATCATTAAAAAAAAATCCTCATGTTACACTTTTTGTGAGTTTTGTGTGTAAAATGACTGAATTATTGATTAATAAATTCTACAGCTAAATCCTTTCTGTTCTTATCGGGAATATAAAGATATGTATGGTCGGTCAGTGGGACTCACAGTCCTTCCTGGCTCCGAGGTGGGCGTGGCGTGGCATGTAGAGAGAAACTGCGGCTGTAACCAAACAAGAAAATAAACGCTTTTAGTTTTCATCTGTAGCAAACAACAAAAAAACTCCATGTTTCCCTGCATGAAAAAAACAAAACAAAAAAACATCTTGTAACACGTTAACCTCGTGACACGACCTGGTGTCCCCCTCAGTTTGCGTTTCAGTTAAGTGCTGCAGAAACACGATGCTGAGAGGGGTCAAAGGTCAGTTTGATACACAGACTGTATATATAATGAAGCTAGTGTGACATCATTCGTTGATTTGTGGAGTTTGGCATTTGAACATCACCCTGTTGGTTGTTTGGAGCCAGAAGTGACCACATTTGTAGATGGAGGGAGGAGGGAGGGTCTGACCCCTGAACTCAAGGACACAGTCCAGTGTGTATGAGACTTGAGTTCAGGTCTGGTCTCACTGGACAACAAATCTGTCAATCAAACTAACCACACCTCCAAATCCTCCACTTTTGAGGCCCAATATCTCCCTAATGATGAGATGATTTTCAGATGGACCAGATCAGTGAGAAGAATTAACTTTATCTAATGACATCAGAATGATTTGTGAAAAAAATGTATTGATTGAGTATTTTAGGACTGAAAATGACCATTTTTAAATTGATGGCAACTGGAGCCAGAGTTTTTTGGAGCCAGCCTCTAGTGGGCGTCAGTTGTGTTGCATGATTTTGCACTTCATCATAGGCTTCATTTTTGAGGCCCGGTTACTACGTTCATTTCTATATAGAGTCTAAGTTTTGAGAAGACTGTCCATGTCCTGCTGCTGGACCTCCAGTGAAACCACATCTTACCATTTAGTGTGTCTTCCCCGGGCGCTCGCCTGACAGAGCACAAAGACAAATCAGTGAGACAAACAACAACCAGTGCTCACGTTAAATCAGATGTAAACCTGACTGTCGTCAGTTTAGAAACAATAGAAAGTGAGAGCCAGTTTTTAGTTTTGTAAGTGCAGTTGTGTGTGTAGACACTTACAGGCTGCTGGCTTGGGCTGATTTGACCTGAACTCTTTCCTGGTAAAACAACAAAAGTTTGTCAAACTAACAGCAACCAGTACTACTGAAGTTAATATACACTGTGTGTGTTGGAAAGTACACACACTTCTTACCAGTACTGCAGCCCGGGGGTCCTCATGGATGAGGATGTCTTCAGCAGACACTCTGCTCCTGTCCTTCTTCGTCAGAGCTGCAGAAACAACAAGTGATCAGTGACCATCTGACGTAAACACAGATGCTGAGTAGTCACAAGATGAGTACACATCTGTTTATTACAGTCACTGATTGGCTCGTGAACTCACTTGAGTCTGGATGAAGAAAAGCTGGTTTTCTGTCAAACTCTGTGAAGCCAGCGTAGGAGTTGACTGCTCTGATATGACCATGACCTTCAAGCTGACCCTGTGGCCAAAGAAACAAGATGAGACACAGGGAAGTGGGAGCTACTGTCCATGAACACTGATGTGTTGTGAATATTCTAGTTTATTCCCATCAGGTCAACAGAGGAAAAAAAAATGTAACCAGTTGGATACATGTTTAAAAGTTTCCTCCTGACAGCTCGTTATGGAGACGGTGGCAGGAAGAAGTTTTTATTTCTAATATAACAAAGTCTAACCTGTAAAACATTTACACAAAGCCAAATACGTAGGATGTTCAGTATTACACACACCTGTGATCTGATCTGTGTGGCCGGGCTTGGCTGTCTGCTGGAGGTGGAGGTCTCTTTGGGCGTGGAGTGCTCGAGATCCAAACTCTCTTTATGTCCTGAACCAAGAAAATATCATATTATACCCCCCAGTGTAACATGCCAGACACCACGATGGTGACATTATTGATTTCAACATTTGATTCTTGACAGATTTCTCACACTCACCTCCACCAGACAGACACCACAAAATATGACACAAATATCTTAATCATCAACAAGATCCAATCATTCATGCTTTAGTCGCATCATGTGAGAAAAGCTCAGAAGTACCAAGAAACAGAACAAAGAAGTCAGGCAGAAAGGACCAGACAGAGCAGAGGAATGAAAGGAGATGGCAGCAGCTAAAGGTTTCCTGGACTCCTGATCTGGAGATGGACAGGCCCCAGCACCCGGCAGACGCAGCCCTCAACTTAGGCTCGGACTGAAACTCAAACCTTGTGCTGTGTTTGGCTCTCTTGCCGTCTTCCTCTTGTCAAGACGGCCCTCTGACCCACTTTGACCCTTACAGCGGGACGCTGCCGGTCCTGACACACCACATTCCCTTCTTCTTCGTCTGTGGGCTCTTCTGAGGCCCCGACCTCCACTGGTGTCACCCAGTGGTGATGCAGCTTCTGCAGCCAGCGGGACTTCAGGGTCTGTGCTCTGTCTACTCCGAGAGCCCGATCTGCCCTCGTCATCGCAGAACGCCTCGTTTACGTAACCACAGCTCCCGTCCTTCCCACTCCCCCCCCTTCCTAACCCCTCTGTGTCCTCAGTGCAAGCAGGCAAGCAGGCAGGCTGAGCAGAGCCCAAAGTCTTAGAGGCAATAACAACAGCAGGATACACACACACACAGCTCTCATCCTCCTCTTTTATCTGCTCAACAGCAGGTTCACCCTTACTCTCATACTTACCCACAAAGGCCCCAAACTCTACAGAGGTGCTGTCAGGCTGGAGGGGCTGCTGCTGGTAAAGCCCAGCAAGGGCGAGTTCGGGGTGGCTGGAGCCACTGGGCTGGGAAGGGGTGCTGCTGATGTGGAACTGAGCCCCAGGGGAGGAGGGCACGTTGGGTAGGCTGGATGGGGAGTCGGAAAGGCCCGGCTCGTGTGGACGGGTCAGTTTGCTCTGGGTGAAAGAGTGGCCTCGGAGACGCAGCTCTGGAGGGGAAATGGCCACAGCACTTTGGACAAAGGCACTGGAGCCGGCACTGCCTGAGGAGCCAGCCTCTGCAGCAAGGTGTCCAAGCCCAAACAACCCCCTCCTCTCTGGACTCAATGCTGGGTTCAGGGTGGGGTCCAGCCCCAGTTCCATCCCAGGGCTGGGCCCGACTCTCCGGCGACTCTCCGTCCCAGCCCCTCCTTCTGCACCAATCCCAAAAAGAGAATCTGCAATGTTGGCTCCCGCCTGGGGGAAGGAGGAGCCGAAGTAGGCCCCCACGCTGCGTTTGCCTATCACGGACGATTTGGAGTGGGGGCCAGTGTCTGTTGCCACGGGGGCGATGCTGGGGACCACGTTCTTGGACAGACTGAGCTCCCGTGTGATCTGATTGTGGACCTTGCTGGCTTCAGACGCCCTCTGAGCAGTCAAAGTCTTCAGAGTGTCCACAGTCAGGGCTGAGAGGTCCTGCAGGTGGCCAATCTGAGAGTCCAGTGTGTGCAACGAACGCTTTATAAAGTTCACCTTATTCCCCACTTCTTTCAGCTGCAAACACATGGTCTCAACTCTGGAAATGAGAAACAGAAGGTTTGGTTATCTACAGGACAAATGATGTGACCTGCTATTGTTAATATTAAATCCTTCTTACAATGATTCACAGAAACATATTCAAAGTTATCTTACTCTTTTGATTACATTTTAAATGCTTTTGAAAAATCAACGTCTTTGAAGACAAATTAGGGTCTCACCTGTCTGAGGTAAGACGTATGCGTTCCTCACTCCCCGAGTGAAACTGATCATCCTTTTCATGAAAGTATGTCTCCACACACTGCTCCTCGAAATCATGAAGCTTCTTTTGGTCTTCTTCTGTGAGAAACAACTCTAAAAAAAGAAAAAAGCAGGCACTTGTTACCTCTGCAGATTCACTAAATGTGAATTAAAAAGCAACACTTAAAGGTAGGTAAAAGTTTACGTGTGCACATTAAACATTTAAAACGCCGATGACATTTGTTCATGTAGAAATGACAGCAGTGTGGACGTACTTGGTCCGTAGGTATTCTCCTTCTTCCTCTTTCTACACATACAGAAGAGGGAGTATATATGGCACAGGAGGATGAAGGGGGGAGGGAGGACAGGCTTCTCATGGTAGGCCATAATGAAGTGGTAGCGCTGGTACTTCCACACAAGATTAGAAATGGACTTCACTTGCAGATACACATTGCTGGAAAACAGAGAATATGACGATGACTCTGAGAACAACACCAGACTTCTTCATCAAAGTGTCATGGTGACATCAGTGGCATCACAACAGTAAACAGCAACAACACTGAACAAAGTGAATAACAGCCCACTTTAACGAGAACATTACACACATACATAACACAAAACACAGAAAATAGTTTGAGTGCAATAAACTTCCTGTGTGATAACAAACTGTGCTGTACAATAAACTGAGCAATAGTCCAAATGTACAAGAACAGAATGTCCAATATTCCAGATGGAAATATTGTTTACATTCATATTTTACTTTACTTTTCAGAAAGTGTGTAAATTTTTTGTGTGTAATTTGTATTTTTCTTTCTTTATGGACGCCTCTTGTGCTCTGTCACAAAACTTCCAGTTTCCTGTCATGGGCTTCCTTGGTAGGTATGATAAAGCGGGCAGCAAGTCAAAACAGTGGGTGAAGCATTGGATTATAAGACAGCTGTGGCAGCTTGTTGATTACTTGCTGGTTACTGGTACAAAACACCATGACAACAGACAATGTAGAGGGAAAACTTTTGCACATCCTGCAAGATCCAAAACATTGGACAACATGGGTACAATACAGTCTGCAGGTACAATACAGTTGGTGGGTAAGATGTAGTGTGTGGGTACGATACAGTCTGTGGTACGATACAGTCTGCAGATATGAGCCATAAAACGTGACTGTGCAGTTAACATTTTCCTTCTGGTGAGTGTAAACATATGTAAATCATTGATGTAACTGTAAACAGTCACTTACTGTTCATACTGCCATTTTATGGGAATCTTTGTTCATTATAATGTAAATTAATAAATATAATCTTGGGTAGGTATCACAAGTTTTTGTTCAAAGTGTCAGTCACTTCCCTTTTCTTTGGAGTGGTCATGATGTGTGCTGAATTAATATATAAATCATACGTATCATGTTTCTATGTGGAATGGGATGAAATTATTCAGGTTATGAAATGTTTCTAACACGTTCTGCAATGCCAATGGTCATAACTCTCCTGTTCCATGCAAAATATTATTAAATCATAAATTCATTTTACAATATCCCACAGAGAAGATGACATCCAAGGCAGTATCACAGCTTAGGCCATTCACCCCCCATGGTGGAGGGCCAGGGGTTCTGGTAAAACCAGACGACTGTCTCCAACTGTCAGTTGTCATCTTTATAACAAAGCTGATCTGTGATATTCAGCTGTTGATAATAACCTGACCATGCATGTGTGGAAGTAGCGCCAGGTAAACAATAACATGAAACTTTATTATATCTTATTTCACATCTTTTGGTGAAAAAACTGACTTGAAAAGCAATGAGCACAAATTTGAATGTACCTGTCCTGTCCTGTACAAATGACACTAAAGATCTATTGAACTTTTGAAATCCTGTGCACTCACTTGAAGAAGGCGATCAGAAGGTTGACCATCAGTATATACTGTACAAAGAGGTAGACTGCTTGTAGGAGAGGAGTCAGCCACACTCCTGCCGCACACAGGGGCTTCACTGCTATGTCACTGTTATTGGCACACACTGTGAAGGGATAACACCTGTTAGCATGAGCACACACCTGAACACAGCCTTTCACCAATGTAATACACACTGTCCTTATCCTGGTCCACTTCATATTCTCCTACAACTACTGTCACATCTCACAACAGAATCTGGATAAAATGAAAAGAAAAAAAGGTTTAAAAGTAGAATTGATAAATTTAAATTAAAAACCCTTCTACTTATAAACTTCTGGCTACAGCTGTTGGTACACACTAAAAAGTGTTTTAACCCAGAACTGGGTCAATATTGGACTGACTACATGCTAGGTTGATTTAACTTGAGAGGATGGGCTGTTTTATGTTTGTGTTTTGTGTTGTTTTTATGGACCATGTTGTTGTTTTTACACAATGTTTTGGGGTTTTTTTTACCTGATATTTGCTTGTTTTTACTCAGTATTTTGTTGCTTTTAACCAGTATTTTATCACCCCCCCAAAAAACAACAACAAAAAAAAACAGCCCATCTTCCTGGGTTAAATTAAACCAGCATGAAGTCAAGTCAAATAGTGACCCAGTTCTGTGTTAAAACAGCCCAACACTTTTTAGTGTGTATCATTGTCTCTGTACATTAACTGATATATCAGCTACAACAAGGTCATAGTGACAACCGTGTGATGAATTTGAGTAGTTGGTGAAAACCTCAGGATGCCAGCTCAGGTTGTGGAGCACTGCCAGGTGTTTTGTTCCACCTAAGCTTCAAATGCGCCCGACTCAAGTGATGATCGCTTAATCGTTGCCTTTTATCCAGACCATTTATAGCCGAGTCGTGGCAGTCAATGCTGTGGTGAAGCAAAAAGCCCTGCCCTCCCTGGCTCTGTGAGAGACCCATGTTGTGTGGGAAGAAACCGTGATTATGCCGTCGTGGGTTTGATTTCCAGTGCTTGTTTTTTGGTGACAATCAGCTGTCATGTTGTGGCAAGAAGCTCTAAATAAAACTGTCCTTACCTGCATAATCTCCCCTACCATCCTCATCGTCCTTACCATCGATTTCATAGGCATACACTTCCCCGTACATCATCCAGTACGGCTGAAAGACCACATCTTTGGCCAGTGTCCAGCTGGGCTCCTCGTGTGGGTACAGAATGGCTTTCCTGGGTACACCGTAGCTCAGCAAGACTATAGCCATTATCACCACAATATAAAACATGTTGGCCACCTGCAAGAGACGTCACACATGATGGAAACGTGACCACATTCTAACTAAGTCCAGCTTCAACCAGAGCAGGAGTGTGGTGGGTGGAGAAATATTCAGACAGATAGAGATACAGAGATTTGGATGGCTGCAGTATCTACTAAACTGTGTTATATTTCATGGTAATGTGCCCAAAATATAAAGCTGCAGCTAACATTAGCATGAGCATTAGCTCAGCTTAACATGGTTCTGTCCTAAGGTTAATAAATAAATCCACCTATCCTCACAGTAAATGACCCGGCTGAGAAACTCAAGTAAAACCACTGATGGATGGTTGATGCTTCAGCTTTTGTGCAGAGCAAAAACAACATTGAAAGATCTTTATAGTAATATTAATGACATTTGGAAAAAAAACCAAAACAAAACACATGCTAAGCTAAACTCACTAGCCACCAGCTTTATCTACATATTTAGCATAAAACTCAGCAACAAAGCCAATTAGTGTGTTTTACCAACTTACAGTCAAATTAAACAGCGTATCTTAACGTAAGGCTCAACATTAGACTATTAATTGTGATATTATATTTTCAGTAAAATTCCCACAGCACTGTACACACTGCGACTCACACTGTGTGATAATTTTCTATGTCGCAGCCTGGTAGCAGCATGTGGAGTCTTAATGCTCTTTAAATGTGAAGGGTTAAACAAAAACAGCAATAATAATGTGTGAAAGAAATGTGTGTTTCATAAAAAGGTTAGCAGCAACATCATAATCATAGCGTCATAATATGTTCAGAATTTGAATGAAGTTATGACTTATACAAGAACACAGCTGCTATAACTAATCACAGGAATGTATTCATAAAAATAAATTAGAAAGTCAATCAAATTAATTTTCGGGGGTATGTAAATATGGATGCACATAAAAAACAGAGTACAATAACACCTTTCAGAGTGTACTTCTCAGCAGGTAGTTCTGTGCTTGTGCTTATACTCTGAACAGACTTGAGGAGTCTAGGACTAAAGTGGGCCAGATGCACTCACATGTGTTTTTCAGACACTTTATTACCTGTAGCTACGGGCATATTAATGTGGCCCTTTGTGTCAACAGTGTCACAGTTATAGTTCAACCATACAAAGGAGTATTTCACTCACCATTTTAGCAATCATCATGACGTACGGCCCAGCCTGTTGGTTCACAGCCAGGATGTCCAGGAGTCGCACATACCAGAAGATGATATTGAGACAGTAAACTGTTCTCCCAGGAACGAAGGCGTCGCCGCCGCCCAACCGCAAGCCAAAGCCAATAAAGAAGGTCACAATGGCCAGAAAGTCGGACACATTGAAATAGTCGCTGAACCACACCTTTATCTTCTGGCTTATTTTGCCTGCTTCAGACATAAACATCTGGAGAAAAAAGCAGGAGAGGTGGTAGTAGAAGGAAAAAGTCAAATGAGGAGGAGGAGATGAGTCAGTCTGACTGGTGAAGAAGGACAAAGCTACAGAAATAAGCTGCCATCAAAAGCTGCAATATGAATAACCTCACCATTACCATTCATTAGAACATATGGAGCTCGACACATCTGGAAAATAAAGGATCATTTTTAGTCCACATACCTCTCGAATTTTTTCAATGGCAGAGGTGAAGATGTAGAGGATGACCACCCACTCCTGAGGAGAAGGCCATTCAGGCATTCTGACCAGCACCACGTACGTGTACAACATCAGGTAGCCCAGGTAGAACAGCTAAACACGGGAGACAAATGACAGCAAGACAAAAACAACAACTATCATCAGGTCAATATTCAATATCTCCAAATACTTTATTTGTGCACAAATATGTGTGAAACTAATGGTGTCTAAACTCAACTCTACTTTGTTTTTTTTCCAATTACATTAAACTAAGATGGTGAACATTACACCTGCGAGCAGTGTCAGCATGTTATTCTCTGATGGATGTTTGCATGTCACTGCTGTGCAAGTACAGCTGCACAAATCCATCCACATGGAAACAACATACGACTGTTTTCCCAAGTTCATACTGAACAAAATCACTTCTTTAGAATTAATTAAAAAAACAAAACAAAACAAAAAACACACACACACACGCACACATTGTGTCTGTGGGAAAATCTGAAAAACACACAAACACACAAGTCCAGTTTCTCGGTTCAGAAAACTGCTGAACCCTGACATGCGAGGTGCGAACCACTGGAAAATCAGCCGTGCTCCCATGGGTGACGGTGTAGTGTTGCACTGATGTGTTGAAAATCGAGCGGGGAGCAGGTACAGCAGATGTAGATAAGCTCGGGCTGGGGATATATTATGTAGGCTAGCAGGTGATGGTATCAGCACCTCTCAGTCTTGAACAGCCTGAAAAACAACTCTGTGTGCAAATAAAAGCCACAGTGACGACTCCCCAGCTCCTGAGAACCAGACTCGGCCTTGTGTACATAAATAAACATAAGAGTGTGAGTGAAGGTAGGAGAGTGTGTTTAAGGAAATGTGTACGTTGTAACTGCCTTTTCATTGACAAGTCCTGTTATAGAGCGTGCTGGCTAGTATGAACTCTGAAGTCCAACCTCCTGAGGACACAGTGCAGACTGTAACAGTGTGTGCATGATGACATCCATCATCAGTCTACCTACATTTAAATATCTGCATTCACTGCAACTGGCATTTACTATAAAATAACTTAATACAACAAAATATCAGCATTTGTAAAAAGTTACATCATTTAATGTATAATTAATGTAATGTGAATATTAATGTTAAAAATATATATTCATATTTGCCAAGGGCTTTACAAAAAGAGTCTGCACAGTGACAGTCAGTATAACAAGTGTCCACAATAAGGGGAAAAAACTAAAAAGATCAGTCCAATGTATAACAACAGTGCCTTAGTGCAACGTTAAATAACTGTTCAAATCTGTTCAAAACGAGTTGGAGCGACCAGGCTCAGCAGAGATCCTCAGCACTGACCGCCCGGTACCAACAGGACCTCACAGCTCCAAAAACGCTGGAGCACATTTTTAAACAGACTCTACCTTGATGCATCAATTTAAAGTTTCAACAACAAATTTCTTGCCTGATAAAAAAAAATCTTAAACCTGCCATCTGTGACACAACAACAGCAGTAGTTTGATAGACGACTTCATTAACTTCCTCCCCTGTGATTCTGTATACTGCGAAATGCATTGCGGGACACTTTGCTGTGCCGAGTGCACACGTCACCACCTGATGAAATCCACACACCTCAGTACTCATGTGTACTTGATCAGATGTGTACCTTTGAATTGGAACATTACTTGGGCTGCGAGTGATGACGTCTCACTAGTACAAACAAGTACGAACACTGAGAAACAGCCCTGGACTCAGGAGGGAAAATTCACACAATACTTGTTAGAATAAATCTAGACACCTTCACTAGACGGCTGTTGTGGAGTAATAAATTCTGTACGATAGTGTTCTCTCAGCTTTCCTGTGGGCGGTGTTGTGGGACTATCTGTCCAATCTTGAGCTATTCGATGCTAATACCCAGTGAGAGTTTCTAAACTTAGACGCCTGCACAGAAAGTAGTGAGACACCGTTAATACAAGGTTGCAGCCTCTCCGTGACCTGAGGCTGTATCTGGGCTTTAATTGAGGGTGAGAAGCCGCAGATGCCTTAAATGAGGGTGTGGCTGTTGGAGACGGCCTTAAGCCATTAAAACAAACCTTTGTTTTCCCGCTGATTGTCATTCTAAACATCACCTGCAGTCACATCAGCAAGTAATGACGCCAAGAAAGTAATCTGTACATGCTGCAGGTTGGCTCCTTTTTACAGAAAGTTAAACATCTGGGAGGATCTGAATGCTGAGCTTCTTCTTCTGGTTATAAATATCCTTCCACTGCAGGTCCTTATACTTTCAACCCAGATACACCAACAGAAAATGAGTAGTTTTAATGGGAAGAAGAGTGTGTGTGTGTTCCCCTGGGATCTTCATACCGTGTTGGACCAGAACTTGACAATGGGAGCGTGGTAGAAGGCGTAGATTTTCCTGGTTAGGGGTAGCCTTCTGGACCGAATGTGCGTCTCCATGTCATTTTTTGCCTCCACATGGTCATGGGATCTGGCCTCCTTGAAAACATCCTGCAGAGAGAGAAAGGCCCAAGTTAGACAAGAGTCAGCAGATAAAAGAGAGAGTGAAAAATGAAGCAAATTATTACAAATGGTTCTTTCAGATTCATCACAGTGCAGAGAGAACAGAGACTGTGAGACTAAGCAAATCTAACCATCTGGATGTCTTCAGCTATGTTCTGGAAGTTGTGTTCGCTGTCCTCCATGGTCATCTGGTGGTCGTCCTGGCTCTGAGGGATGTGAGCCATCTCAGCCTTGGATTTGTACTCCAAGAGCAGGATGGCAGGAGGCACCAAGATACTCAGAATCACCTGGAAACACACACACTCATGTGGGTGGGTGCAGCTTTATTTGTCAAGAATTACAAACTCCGATGGAGTTCATGCGTTTGACTGCCTCAGCCCAGGTCTGACCTAAAAACTGAAATGATGGCTGCTATGGTAGGAGTGCACATATGGTGTATTCTACTGAATCTGCAGCTTTTCTCCAATTTGAATATTTTCTGTTTTGCTCACATCGATAATGACAACAATGTTGATACAGAGGCCTTTATAATTTACTTTCAATATCCTGGGACACAAATAAAATCTGAAAATGAAATGTTTTTACCACACTTGTGCAGTATCCCTTCTTCACATTATGTAAATAACTTCTCACCTAGACTTCAGGAAATATTGGTGCACCTTTCAAAATAAAAAGCTATATTTCCTCATGAATTATACTTTCTATCTTGAATCATGCAGCCAACTGGCAATTTATCATCTCAACAACTACAAGCTCCACTGCACCTGTTGCCAAAACATCCACCAAATACAAACCACTGCAGAATGGTTTCATCTGTACTGCTTTATGTCGACCAAGAATTCACGCTGCTGAATCTTCCCAGGGCCTGAAAGCGATGTTTGTGCTGCAGACCTAGAAGTAATACGCTGTTTGCAGCACTGCAGCATCCTTGAAGCTGCGTTCACACCAAACGCAAAGCGAATTCCTCGCACGGCGCAATTACATAATAAGTACACGCAAAGATGCCAGTAGACGTAAATTTGAACCTAAGTTTGAACTTGAGCGAAAATGGAGGACAAACTTATCCTCACTGTCTGTGGCCGGCCAGAGCTTTACGACACGACTTTGCTTCTTGGTTTTATCCCAGTATTGAGTCAGAGGAACATTTTGGACTGTCCACAACAGTTAAAAGGTGGAAGTATTTGTGATCTTGTTCATTGTTGATGGGGGAAGTGTCCGCCGTCGCTTTGCGTTTGATGTGAACACCGCGTTCGGTTCTTTGTTTGCTAACAAAAATAAAAATGTAGATGGAACATGAACCTTGTACCAGGAGTTCTTGCGCATGTTCAGGCGTCCCATCCACATGTCAGACAGCAGCATCTGGGTGCAGGTGTGAGCCACAAAGGGCCGCAGGTGGGAAGACACAGCCAACTTCAAACAGGTGGAGTTGCTCCAGTTCTTCAGCTCATAGGTGAGAAGCTTCATGGACATGGTCTCATCCTGCCTGAACGACTGCTCCAGCAGGTCCACGGCCAACGTCCCAAACTCACTGATACACATCGGCACAGTTAGCCCATGCATTTGCTTTCAGTTAAAACACATTTAAATTCACAGCTGTCTCACACAAACCTACAGAAAACCTTACTTTGAGTACTCCTTCAGCTCCTCTGAAGTGTCGTCCACCACGTCGCTCTTCTTCGCCTCGTAGCCCATAGACCGACAGAGTTTACAGGCCACCAGCGCCTTCGCCATGTTCTCCTCTCCGTGCTGCCAGAAGAAAAGTGCCATTTTCTGCCTCTTCATCAGCACGGCCCAAACCAGGAGCTCATTGAAAGGGTAGGGGAAACGCCGCGTCTCCGGGTCATCGATGTCCACAATCTCTTCTTTAATCCTCTTTTTGTTCTGGTCAGTAGAAGACTCCAGCTGAGAGCAGAAGGCAGAACAGCGAGGGGGAGGAGGAGACAGACATTACTTATTGTTGTCTCTACAGATTCTCATTTAAATGCATGAATCTAAAAGAATCCTTGTTTCTTCAGCGGGAGTATACCTTGGGTTTGTACGGCTGCGCTGTCTTGATGAAGTGGTTGTGCCTCGTCTTCTCCTTCTTGTCCGCCTGCATGCTAAAAGACTCATGGCTCTTCCTCAAATGAGAACCAGGACCTGCGATGTGGCGCCCGGACCTCTGGAAAACATTTTCAGACTTTAGTGACACTTCACACCGGATAAGATACTAAAAGGTCGGGTCTACATGCTGAGTCATCACTGTACCTGACAAACAAACATTAACACTTTTTTCACAACAGCCCCAGTCTTATTTCAAGCAGATCAAAGACCGAGATTTTTTATTTTAAATTTAATTACCACCCATCAGGGTTCCTACACATTTCAAATTTTAAAATTCCTTACTCACTCAAGACTTCTCAGTAAAAGTATTTCAATAATTTGTGGCATTTGAGTAAATCGATGTGTATCCTGTAAATAAATTATGGAATGAATCGTTTGATCGTCTTGATGTATATTTTTCTATACACTAGTTTCCATTTTCCATAATTTTCCAGAGCTGGAATTTTCTACAATTAAATTCTATACTTTCCATACTTGCGTAGGAACCCTGCTTAATACAGTGACTGTTTTCACTCACCCTACTGTTGCCGTGGAGATTGTTGTAAATGGTCCGGAAGCGTTTCCTTGTGTAGTTGCACCTGTAAGTCCCGCCCATCAGGTACTCAATAACCAGGCCTACATCAATCAAAGTGATTTTATAGTTTGGAGGCAGGTGACTCTGTAAAAAAGGTGAGAGAAACAATTGATTTAGAAGATTCATCACAGCATCAGAGGGATCTAATTAAGTGGATGTCAATCGGAGTGACTACCTGTTTAACATCTCTAACCAGGTGAAGGAGAGTTGGGTTGTTGGGAGATTGTTTCTGGAAGAAAAGAAAATATAAAAAGGTGGACTTAAAAAACACACATGTTCAGCCCAGTTCTTTAATCCAGTGACTTGTGCCTGCGGCCCAGTTTTACCATGTTGTAGAGCTCCTCCAGCCGACTGATTGTCAGAAAACGGTGCATGCTCACGCCATTTTCTATGAGCAGCTTGACAAAGTCCACCCTGTCCATCACAAGTGCATCCAGCATCGCTTGCTCCAAAGAGCTCACCTACATACAAACAAAAATAAACTCGCTGTTATGACGCATATTTTCATGGCAAAGCATTATTTATAAAACAAACACGATGAGGGAGAAGAACACAAACACGGCCAGATTACACACAAAATACCCCGCACACAAAATACAAACAAATAATCTTTATCCTCTCATTCACGCAAGAGCCAAGCGCCCTCCGGTTTTAAAATAAACACAGGCACTGAGGGCCGCTTATGAAGACAACTGCAATAGGGTTCATGTTACAGTCAAGACAAGCAGTTCGTGGCAGCGTGCCCGAGCCCGGTCCCCCGGCTCTTTAGGCTACAAATTGTAGTCATCGGAGATTGTGGGGTCGTTTTGGGTGAGTCCAAAGGTTTTTAGCCAATGCTGAGCTAAGCAAACATCCCTGGGAGCTGAGGCTCACGCACACACACAGACCAACAAACATGCAGACGTACCAGGAGCTGCTGTCCATACACAAACACGTGATTCTTGGCAATGTCTACACGGTCCCAGGCCAAAGTCAGGACCAGCTGATCGAAGGCAGACGCGTTCGTGCCTGAAATAAACAGGTACAGGCATGTGTAAACACACATAAACACATATTAATTCCCAGGCAAGTAAAGCCTTATTAACTGTGTATTTCCTGTTAGCCAGCTAGCAGGATTACAGGGGGTTAGTAGAGCAGGGCCAGCGCAGTAATACAGTCAATTACACACTAATACAGCAACAGAGCAGATTAGACTACAAAGTAAATCCCTGCTCAGTCTACTGGTCTCTTCAGCAGTAATCTGCCTGATTGTCCTCTGAATCAAATGATCATCATCACGCTGCAAAGAAATGATGGTGTGGACGTCAAACAAGAATCGCAGAGGATAGTTTTCAGGTAATCTATCTGCTATATATCAATATGTGAAAAATAAGCCGCAGTCTACAGTTTATTCAGCTCTTAACAAGAGTAACGGCCTCTCGCCTTTAACCCTCCCATTTAATAAACAGCCTCTCAGTGCAGAGAGGATAGATCTCTGAGTAACACCCAGTATTGTTTAGAAGCCTTGAGAGCTTTTGTACCCAAGGGTCTCTTTGAGGATGAGTTACTGTTCCACCAAGATGACTGCACCTTAGGTCGACAAATATTTGCCCGAGTGGGTTTTTCAGCTGCGGGCCTCAGGTTTGTCTATTGAATGTCTGAACCGGTTTCTCTGCTCCATTGATCAGTTGGAGCCACTAACAAATTCCTGGCTTTTGTCTTAAATAAAGCAGAATGAGGGTGGACCAGCAGCAAAAGATGTGCTGCACCTACATTCAGTACACTCCTCTATTACGTAGAATATGGTAAAACACCCGAGTTTCATTCTAACAAGATTTGTCCTTCTTTTCATTTGGTGTTTACAGACACAGAGCCACTACAGCATAATGAAAACACACTCTAAATACTTAATGCAGAGAGAGGGGAGAACAAGGCTGTGAGACAGTGTTGGAACAAGGAGCCCATGTGAATGCGAGCAACATGATCTCCTCAGGAGCAGAAAGAAAAGGGCACACAGGGGGAAACTGTTCTCAAAGCATATCCATATCAGAACAAAAACATTACAATGAAATGAAATTTAACCTCTGAATGCCAACTGCTGCAGTATATGAATAGACTGGACCAACCTTTATGTGACTTTCACTGCCAGATACTTTATTAAAGAAGTTTAGAGGGATAAAAGGTTCAGAGAGGAGTCATGTGCTAACCTTGGAGTAAGGCCCTCAGAATGGCTACGTCGATGTCCTGGTGTTCCTCGGAGCTGATGTGAAACACAGTGATCTGTTTTCCGAGAAACAAGATAGCGCTTATTATCAGGTTCCCACAGACATTTTCCAGATGTTTCAAGTTCTTCTACTAAGGCACCAATTCATACGACTAACAGTGGACTCATCCGCTGTTGTCAGAGATATGTGAGCAGTACAAATCATTTGGCAAAGCACAGTTTCCTCTGTGGTGGTGGGTAAACTGGGGTAATCTAATTTAAAAGGTTTTCAAACAGAGAGGGGAGGATCGGGAGAACTGTGGAACAAGAGTTTGCATCGTAATTCGTGCTCCATCCGTCAATCTGTTCTCGTCAAGCACGCTCTCAGGATATAATTTAATTTATTGTCCATTGCAATAAACTCACTTAACCAGAAATTCAGAAATTTAACTGCTCAACTTTAGGTTTTCTTCAGTGTTAAAGTCACCCGGCGACAGCTGTCTCTTCACCCATGAGTCGTCTCACAAACACAACCTGCTGATAATTGCTTCAGCTCAGTATTAACAGTGTAACACTGCCAACATGTAAACAAACAGAGCTTAGTAACAGACTCCATGACAACATTACACTCATCTCCCAGACCTCCTCGAGATGGCAGGTGGCAAAGCTTTGTCTGAGGGGATGTATTTGAAAGTTGAAACATTTTCTCTCGCTCAGAAATTTCTGTTTCACTTGTTAAAGACACTCTGACTTTTTATTTTACAGTTTCACTGAAAAACAAAACAAGTGAGTAAGTGAGAGCAAATGTGATGTGTGATGTAAGCGTTTACCAGTTCTTTGCTCTTCATGCACTCCATCAGAGTCTGAAACAGATGGATGGCTTCACTCTGGCTGAAGTTGAATGTTTTCTTGATGGTGGCGATGATGTCTGTCTCCACTCCATCAGGAAGACCGCTGCAGGATAATTACAGCACAGCACGGTTACAGTTGCATTGTTCGAGCACGCGCCGACATAAAATGCTTTTATAGGTTTGACTCCACCACATGTCGTGTGGAAAAGTCCTTCAGCAGCACATTAAAGCTCGTTTTTGTTTGGGTGACTTGGATGATTTCGACAGAACACGACAACATCCGGCAACAGGAGGGACACTGTGGTGATGTATTATTGTTTTAGTACAACCTAAAAGAAGGGGGGTGTTATTTTTTCTAAAGTATAAAAAATACTGTGCAATTATTCTTTACACCAAACTCCAGTGAGATTTGTGCTCATTTTAGAAATACTAATGAAGAAGAATAAACAAAAAATCAGTACTGCTTTTAAATCAACTCTGGGATGAGCCTCAGATGCTTCTTCTTCTTTGTTTTTGTAGGTTAAGGTAATCACCATGTACACTTAACCTACACCACAGCTGATTATCCTCATGCTCTCAGATCCCAATTTTCTAAACATGCAACTTCCTGGATATGAAAAAACAAAACAGAAAAACATGATGACCCTTATAGTGGATTCTGTGATTTTGCGTCACCCTGACTGTTAAAATAAAAATGAATTATCCTTTTCTTTACAGGTGAGCTGATGTGAGATTTAAATGGTGGTTAATTTCATCAGACATCCAGAGTGTAATGGTACCAGCTTGAGTTGTTCTGTTTGGGTTTTCCCATTAGAAATCACCTGGTACCACCTTTTCTAGTACCTACTCTGATGCGGTCCTAATAGAAAGGTTGTCCAGGTACTAGCACGTATGCAACATTAAAATTACATTAATTATTATCTCCCTTCCTTCCTACCTCTGCGAGATATAATATGGTAAACAATATGGCTGGTTGGTGTAACAGCTGATGGAGGTTGTAGCAGGACCTCACATCTCGGAAAATGTCAGAGCACATTTTTAACCAGGCTCTAACTTGATGAATTAACAATATATCTGAAGTTAAAACAACTAATTTTTCGCCTGAAACAATCTTCAAATAGCCACAACAGTTGTTCTGAAAATGACTGAAGGTCAACTTTCTCCTCCTTCACCTGACAGCCAGCTACATTGGGGGGGGGACTGTCCTCTGTAATGGGAACAACCACCTTGGTACCAGAGTTGAGAGTACCAGCACGTTTATATTTTGTCCATGAGTAGAAGAAAACTGTTATTGTCTATTGTAATTTGCAGAATCGATTCAGCTCATTCATATACCCCAGATTGGTAAGATATGAATTTACCTAAGTAATAGTTTTCTCCAAAATAAAAGACAATAAAGAGAAAATAAATACTGAATTGTTGACAGGCAGCTGTGACAGTGATTGAAAACAATATTTTCCAGGACAGTTTAAAATGTTTGTCAGCAGATTACTTTAAACTACACTGAACTACACTACTATTGTTTTCAGCTCCTCTATGACAGACTGGGCTGTGGCTGAGCTGTTAAAAATCTTTCCGGGACAGAAATAGATGAGAGCCACCAACGACGCTGCCATCAAAGGAACCGAAAAAGGAGGAAAAAAAACAACAACGTAAAGACAAAACCACTGTCTGTAGCGTCTCAGTAATGTATTCATCAAACGGCATCGTGCTTCCTTTTTAAAGAAAAATGTCTGACTTCAACAACTATTGTTAACCACACGCATTCATCATTTAATACAACACATGCTGATATTGTTCAGCTTGTGGAGGGTCGCCATGGTTACTGGTTAAAAGGTTTTCCAGCTTTCCTGTCATCTATGTAACATTTCATTTGGAATCATACTCAGTAAATTATCACTAAAAAGTAACTGGACTTCCTCCTCTATGTGTGTGTGTTCATCCTACCCTCCCTCCTCGGTCTGCTTGTGGACGTATGCCAGTATGTCCGCAGCCCGGCCTGTCCCCTCACACACCACCACCGGGACAGGGGGGCTCTCCTGGAGATACTCCAGCACTGTCAGGATCACGTTGGGACCGCCCTCAAAGATCAGGGCCACGACAGGGACGCCCTGGCCGATTCCTAGAAGAAAACAGACAAAGATGCTGTGTTAAATTTAGGTTACATGTTTCCCCATCATCTATAATCTCATTCAGCCAAACCAGCTCCACCCAAGTGACGGTTTGTGAGAGGTTGAAAAGATAATGTCACTGTTATCGAATATTTTCCACCAAACAAAGCAAACTGCCGCAACAAGGACAGGTGGTGTATGTAAATCTGTTTGTGAGTTGTAAAAGCCAAATTGTGGAATAAATAATCATGCACAGTAAAATATGTTATCAAAAATTCATTTGTGAATAAGAAATTACAGCAAGCGAGCTTTGTTTATTGATCAGTCTTCAAACAGAAAGGCGGTGTTACCAGCAGTAGTTAACAATAGCTGGTCCACACACAAACCCAACCCAGTGAAGAGTAGATCCTTCTCTGCGGTCTCTAAACTAACAGGAGCTGGCTGACAGAGCTAACACAGACTCATCACCTTCAGATAGAGCAGATAGTCAAACAGCAGGGTGGTTAGGTAATCTATGGCTTTAAAGCACAGACTGTGTACAGAATGGACGAAGCTAACCTTAAGTTGCCTGTTGGTTTGTGGACTTTGAAGCCAGGAGTTTGGTATTTGAACTGCAGCACTTTGGTTGTTTGGAGCCACAAGTGACCATATTTGGATATGAAGGGGGAAGTGAGGAGGAGGGTCTGACCCTTGAACCCAAGGATGCACCAATGTGTATGAAACTCGAGCTCAGGTCTAATCTTATTGGAGATCAAACTGACCACACCCCTAAATATTCCACCTTTTAAAGTCTAATATCTAATTAATTACATATATACATTTTTCAGATGGATAGATCACTGAGAAGAAGAGCTGACTTTAACTAATGACATCAGAATGACTTGTAGAAAAATGTGTTGATTTCAGGATTGAAAATGACGATTTTTGAATTTAAGTCAATTGTTGACAGTGTTTTTAGGAGCCTGCCTCTAGTGGCCGTTTGTGGTATTGCACTTTAGCATTGGCTTCACTTTTGACATCAGGTTGAGCTATATAAATATGTATTTCATACTGTATATTTTATTTTTTACTTATTTGTTTCTTCTACTTTTAAATGTAAAAGTTGACACAATCCATCACTAACATTATTTATGCATGACATGATGTGTGGTCCAGGTCCGTCTCCTAATGGCTGCTAATGAATTACTTTCAGGAGATCTTCTTCCAGAAAGAAAATTATCACCCACTCTCAACAAGTTCTGTCACTGTACCTCCACCTCTGAATGCCAAAGGAAGACGACTGTTAATTGTAGCGTTCCTGTTTTTTATGTCATTAAAAATCTGAAGTGCTTGTTTAGGGTAATTTGATGGTAATGTTATGCGGAGTGTGAGCCTTTTATCTTTTGGGAAATTCAGGGTCACAACACTTACAATTTGCATTTAAATTACAGATAAATAATAATGAATTGTCCTTTCCCAGGGTAGAAGAAGTAATCTTTAGAAAGTGATGTGTAACTGAATTTAAGCTTTGGTTTTTTGTCAGATGCATTTTTCACATCAATTTACAGATGTTGGAGATGTAACAGGTGGATGGGATGAGCAGATCTTTAATGGTTTCAGCCATTTGAGACCCAACAAACTCTGTCCCACCAAAGGAAACTGTTGCATAGCTGGTTTTCTTACGTGCATGTATTCTTTGGAGGTTGATGTGCTTTTCCAGGTCTCGCCGCAGCTTGACCTCGGCGCCGTACTTGCCCACCGTCCCATCATCCACCAGGAGGAAATGGGAATGCAGATTGTTGAGAACGTTTAGTTTGCTCAGAGGATTCAGCAGCGTCTGATATGGAGCGATAATCTGCAGCGTGCACATGACGAGGCATTAGAAGCAGGAAAAACAAGAACAGATGCTGTGACCTTTGCATGACATTGGTTTTAGGAATTGTATCTCACATCTCTGCCAATGAGATCGTTCCTGTTTTCAATGACTCCCCAGGGCGCGATCCCGATAGTGCAAATTTTCTTTGATGATCTTGAGCAGTGTTCTTTGAGAGCGTCTCCCACATGCTTCGCCACACCTGTGGGAAGGATGCATTAAACAGATCAATAAAGCCTGACACTAAAATTCCAACAGGCAATTAATAATAAAACAGATCCTTTAAAATATTTTGGCACAAATCTATGGCCACTATAAAAGTGACCAAGACATTTGCAGTGAATTTCCACTACATGGTACCAGCTTGACTAGTCTCGACTCGTTTGGTTTTCCATTAGGAAAAAGTACCTGGTTCCTCTTATCTAGTACCTGCTCTCCTGCGGTTCCAAAACAAAGGCTGACCAGGTACCAGCAGGTACTAAAATGTGATTGATCAGAAATGTCACTGAGCCTCTAGCAAATATTTATACCCACACAGTATTCCCAGTGATAGACTGAATAACAAGTTTGTACTATGTGAGAAAAAACAGTAAAAAGACCCTAAGTACAATAACAGGCTTCATATCAACTTTAAAATCATATTTAAAAATCGTCAGCAGCTCAGAGCGCCCGGTCGGTGTAACAGCTGATGGAGGTAATAACAGGACCTCATATCTATGTAAACCTCGGAGCAAGTTTTTAACCAGGCTCCAACTTGATGAATCAACATCATATTTGAAGTTAAAACAACTAATTTCTCTCCTGAAAACATCTTCAGACTCACTTCTGTGACACCACAACAGTTATTCTGAAGATTACTGAAGATCAACTTTCTCCTCCTTCACCTGACGACCAGCTACATGGAGGAGGGACTATCCTCTGTAATGGCAACAACCGCCCCAGCACCAAAGTGGAGTAGAGTAGAGCTGAGACCACGTAGTGGAGCCTTTAGGTATCTCTGACCAAACTTGTGCAAAGAAATGACCAAAATGCCGCCGATGTGACAAGTCCACAACAAGCACATTAGTCCTGGAGTTGTTTGGGAACCACAATCCCCGACTAATGGATCTCATGAATTCAGCAGTAATTTGTGAGCCAGGAGACCATCCCAGCTGGCCAGGGTGCCAGAGAGGCATTAAAAGTAATCACTGGTCTGGGGTAATTGACCCTATGAGTAATGATTTAAACACTATGATCAGACCACACCATCTTAACGCTGCGCTGTGGCTGCAGACACACCTCAGCCACGACTCACAGCCAAATGACATGCTTAGAGGCCGGCATTACATCTTCTGCTACATCAGCGCGTCGCAATAACAATGTAGGCGTGAATGTTCATTTACAGGAGTCTTCGATTAATTATTGGAAAGTGGCCGAGTTATTTATTCAGTTGGTTCAGTTAGATTAAGTGTAACATTAACATTTCATTATGTTTGTTCATGTTGTTTCTCAGAGGGTAACAGATGCAATGCACTAATAAAAACAGTTTGAGCTTCAAGCTGTGCCACCTCTGCCATGTGGATGACACATCCACATCGACACATATACTGGTCTTTTTTCCTTTGTTTTGTTAGATTTGAACAATAAAATTAATGTTTCCATGATACTTTAACTTCAACTTAATGTAACTATACTTCAAAACACACATCACCACTTAAACCTCTTACACACTGACATGTTTACTTGTCCTCTAGGCACATACATAGAACTGGTTTTTCACAATGACTGCACAGTTCAATGAGTGATCCTGCAGCCTGTTAAACATGAATCTGTGAGTTCTGTAAGAAAACTACAAGAAGTCCATTAAGGGGGTTAACAAATAATCCTTTGATGTACACTGAGGGAATTTAAAAACACAGATGTTTCCTTCCCAAAGGTTTTTGTTTCAGCTGGGGTCAAAATCCCAAATAACAATTTCCATGTATTTTAGTTACAATCAGATTTGCCTGAGTGGTTTTAGGTCACATGTGCACTCAGGAGACTGTGTACTGCTGCCAGCTCTTTTTGTAATCTACTGTAGACAGAGCACAGTGGGAATAGGTTTTTCTTCTTGCTGTTTATCCTTGAGTAGTACTCACCTGAGCTATAACATGCCATCATGCAAGACAGTTCCAAGTGTCTCCAGAGACACTGTCCCTCAGAGCGAGGTCCATGCTCTCATAAACTTGATGCTACGGTGTATCAACACAGTTCTGCCAGCAAATGGTGATCACACCAGGTATTAACAGTATCATTTTTGGATAGTCGTCATTTAAAGAATAAATTATTGCTTTATTCTTGAACGTTTTTTCTTCTTAATCTGAACTGCTTTCATTCAAAAACTGAGTTCAAATTATATCATTTGAAAACCAAAACTGGACTTTGCCTTTTTAAATTCCCTCAGTATAAATTACTGTGAGACTTTCTGGGGAGAAACAGCTTAAAACCTTTAAATAAAATTAATGTTAAAGTTGGAAAATTATGCATTATTGTATATTCCTGTCAAAAAATCCCCACATATTCACAGACCTCTACAAACATATTAAACCACACACCTGTGTTGACCCCTCCGGTGAGAATCCAGGCTCCGGTGGTGACGGCAGCCTTGATGAGGCCCTTTCCCACCACCTGCTTGATGCGAGGGTGCAGATCAAAGTTCTGAACTCCTCCATGGACAGAGATGAGGATCTTGGGAAGCTCCATGTTCCACTCCTTCAGCATCAGCCGCAGGATGCTCTCAGGCCGCGAGTCGTGGGACAAACGTACATACTGTCCACGTTTGCACAGACACGAGGAAAAGAAAGATTTAGACACATAAAGGAGAGCAAAGCAGCAGAACATTTGTAAAACTTAAACACAGAAATATTTAGTGGATTTGCTTGTAAAGTTAATATCAATACATTCTGATGACATGCACTATGAACAAATATCAAATGTCCTTAAAGAGTGGTTGGGGACTTTATTTAGTTATGCTGCAGAAGAAGACAGGCCTTTGTTTGAGGCAGGCTGATAAAATAGGATAAGCCAGTGCCTATAAAACAACCCTTAAATTACAGTGTTACAGCATTATGTAAACAAAGGAGGGACTATTGTGCATTATAAACAAATTGTGACAGGAATATTGCAGGTGATAGAAGTAACCGTACCAAGAAGGACGACTGTACATGAGAATTAAAAACTATAACCAGTGACTATTGCAGATGAGAATTTTAAACAGTGACTACTGCACATAATCAATTTAACACTGTCTACTGTACATGAGAAAGTTTATTTCTAATATTTATAATAAGTAAAATTATAGTTGTATTTATTTTTTAGGACAAAGCCTCGGTTTGAGACTTCAAACGGGATGAGGTTACATT
>OOFC01021247.1:5148-19444 GCA_900323345.1 Pseudochromis fuscus
GCACCGGAGCCTGCCAAGGTCAGATCTCCCTCTCTCTCTCTGTTCCTGTATACACACCTGGCGGATCTTCTTCTTCTTTTTTTTACCTTGTGCTAACATTGATGAAGAAGGACACACATAATAACACACACAGAGACACTGACACACACACATACACACACAATCACCATGATAAACATTCTAACCATTACTTTATCCATCATCAGCTCAGCTGCAATTCCTGCCCCACAACATCCTCAAACTAGTGTTAACAACACCAAGAGTGTTTACATGTACACACAAGGCCGGATACTAGCTTGTATTTTTCTGTTATTCAGGAGAGGCTGTGTACATGTATCTGTGGAGCCAGTGTAGGTATTGGGCTGCTGTATTTTTAAAAAGTACTTGCTTTTAGCAGTAACAACCACAGCTGTTACTACTGAAACAGAAAAATTCCCCCACTGCTTAAAGGGCACTCTACCACCTTTACATCAAAAATGGACTTTACCAGACTACTGGGAGTAATAATTAGCCTGTAAAAACAGTTGTGTAATGCAAAAGTGACATCACTTTATTACAGTAATCTTTGGCTTGGAGACCTTAAGCCTGCAGTACAAAGTGACGATGGCATTTACCAGGAGTGTGGGGTCTTTTGAAGCAGGCAAGTAAGATGTAGTGTTTTTGGAGGTTCACCAAATTAAGGACGTCTCAGTTTGAGTTTGATCATTCATTTTTTTATATAAAGGATCACCTGGGTTTTACTAAGTCTTCCCCCCACCCTCCAAAAACATGCATGTAGAGTTAACTGATTATTTATGAATGTGAATGGTTGTTTGTCTCCGCCTGTCGCCCCCTGTGACCCTGTGCTGGATAAGTGGGAATAGAAGATGGATAGATTTTTACACGGTCTGTTCCAGGTTATCCAACCTCATGAAAGTGCTAATCCAAATCATAAAGCAGCTCTATAGACACACAATAGTTCCTCACAGTTTTCATAATGCTTCGCTATTCTTTAACGAACATAACAAGATGATTTGTAAACTGAGATTTGCACTTTTTCATCAACATTTTTGCTGCTGGTGTCCCAAAACCCCTCTGGATTAGACCAGACTCTCCACATGCCTCTTCAATAACCTATAGCCCTGACCAGACTAAGCAATAAGCTTGCATCAACATATGACACATGTGGAGGTCATGTCCCCTGCTAAATAAGCCCAGCCAGGCCCCTTTGGTGCCTCCATCAGGCTCCTCTCACTTAGACACACCCAACCTCTCCCTGTGCAGATCTTAATGGCTAATGTCTAGATGATGTCATTGGGGTGACAGATTTTGTATTTTTGTACTGATCTTAATCTTACAAATGTATATATTGGAGACTTTAAAATTGCTATAATTAAAGTGCAAAATGTCACAACTTCACCTTTGCCCTAAACTTAATAATCATACAGGCAGGGGGCATGGAGATGCTTTTTGCATGAGCATATCTTGTTGTAGTGGAACCACATTCACAATGCAGTTGCTTTTTGTCAGATTCAAGCTAATATTTGTACGTGTTTGGATAGTTTTGCCTCATCAACCCAACAAACTTGTGCAAGAATGGGTTGGGTCAACAGATCAAGTGACAGAGCATGGGTATCGTTAGGATTTTTATGAATCCGATTCTCATTTAGGTTCTGATTATCGATTCCAGCTCCTAACGATTCCTTATTTCGATTCCAAAAATGCACTACTTTCCTGGAAATCAAATGTATATTTAACATTAATTTCCCACACGTGTTCCCTCGATTTCCCCGGTCCATTTCCTGTTGCTATGCGGCGTCATGTGACGTGTTAGATACGTAACAGACAGGTCCTGGTAGATATCTAAAGTCCGTTTGCAGCCGTTGTGTAAAATGACCGCATCTAGGAACCGATAAGTGGAACCAAAATTATATAGTTTTTTTATGGGTACCCAGTACTCACTAAATTTAATTCGGTTCCTACTTGGAACTGAACTTCAATCCCCAACCCTACAGAGGATTAATTGGGTACTTATTTTGGTATGAAAATGGCTTTAGATATGTAAACCTTTACTTGGGAACCTACATATTTCAGAGTCTCTAAATAAGTTTTCCTCATCTCAAAATGTTGGGAAAACCTTTAATACACTAAACACTCATCATCACTACATGTATTAAAGTCCATGAAGTGAAGAGCTTGGTAGAATAACTAGTAGTTGGAGAATATGCTGCATGTACCAGAAAGGATTTACGTGCATATGGCAGGAAGTAAATATTACACGGCTATAACAGCACCGTCCATATCATATAGTAATACCACAATCCTTCCTATATATGTATAAGTCTGTATACATTATTTATGAGGGTAATTGAAAAAGGTAATGCATCTGGAATTGGTAACTCGTTGGTATTTAGCTCCACAACTTCCTGTCTTTTTGTTGGGGCTGCCAGGTTGCTCATATGTTATAGGTATCCCAGAGTGAATGTGACTCTGCGCCTTCTCTCTCTGAATATCTGTTTCCCTTTCTCTGACTCTCTCCACACACACACACACACACACACTAAAGACACCTAATCGCTAGAGAGCCTAGAGCAACGTCTTGCTGGCAGCAGTACAAAGCACACATGACCATGAATCCAAATGTAAGGATTGCTCTCCAGGCTCCACATCAGGATGTTGGCCTGTAGTCGCTTTTCTTTTTCTCTCTCAGCCGTGGAGAGTTCCTCAACACCAGACAGCACTTTCAACCTTTCTTTAAAAGGAGCAGCAATTAAACGCCGTCAGATAATTAGAAACAGGGTTTTTATTTTAAGTATAAATGTGGTGCTGTTGTGCGTGCATGCAGGTGTTGTTGTGTTTTTATCAGGACCTAAGTATAAGGATGAGTATAACCCCACTGTGTGTGTGTGCGTGAGAGCTGAAGGATAGACAGGATCAGAGGTGTGTACACTTTATTTTTTTTTTTTTACAAGAGCAACTGATATATCCCAATACTCGTAAAAGTGACTCACAATGAATACTGGGAAAAAAACACAGGTCTTTTCCCGTTCAAACAAGAGTTGAAGAGGTTCGTCCTGGAAGTCGTCTTAGACATCACAGCCATGGCCAAGTTACTGCTAGTTGTTACCTAATATGTGTCAGAAATGAACCAAAAAACAATGATAACTGATTTTTATAACAAACATTCTTCATATCCCAAACTCTGAAAATATCAGTACCGTATTTTCCGCACTAAAGGCGCATCGAATTATAAGGCGCACCTTCAATGAATGGTTTATTTTAAAACTGTTTTCATATATAAGGTGCATAGAATAGAAACTACTGTAGTGTCTGGGGTTGTGTTATCATCCATCTAGATGAAGCTGCACTAAAGTGAATGTCAACAAAACAGTCAGATAAGTCAGTCAGTCAAACTTTATTCATAGAAAACAAACCAACGTTCTGACAACTCCGTTCACTCCCAAAACAAGCTAGTGTTAGTGTCAGTCTGCCCCAGGGCAGCTGTGGCTAGCTTAGCTTACCGTCACCGGTATGAATGGGTGTGAATGAATAATGGTCTCTGTGGGAGCGCTTTGAGTCTGGACTTCCAGAGAAAAGCGCCATATAAATCCAAACCAATATTATATTATTATTATTATTAGTACATCCACAATACGGTACCGTACGTACTGGTAGCTCTTACCGGTGTTTGCACTGCCTTCGTTGAAAACAATGTATTTCCAACTCCATTTGTCACAGTTCAAAGCTACATGAACAGCTGTTTTATTTTTTTCTCCGAGGTAACGTCAGTGACGTAGTATTATCTTTTACCAACAGCAAGGTACAACAGGTAGTGCAACTTTTTATCACGTAGTTAGTGCATCACAAACGTGGAGGGAACTTTTCCCTGATTCAGTAAACACGTAAAAGAAACAGTTTGATACCGCTACGGTAAATCAAACGTTAGTGCAATCACAATATACGCCCCCTGACTGCGGCAGCCATAATTAATCAATATTGATCCATATATAAGGCGCACTGTCGGTTTTTGAGAAGATTAAAGGTTTTTAGGTGCACCTTATAGTGCGGGAAATACGGTAATTATTTTGTTCTCATCTGGTTTTGCCTCCTTCTTCCTTGTTGCAGATGTTGATGAGTGCCAGGCGGTGCCAGGTCTGTGTGCTGGAGGCAACTGTATCAACACTGTGGGATCCTATGAATGTAAATGTCCCGCCGGCCACCGTCAGAGCGAAACCAACCACAAATGTGAAGGTGAGTCTGAAGTAGAGATGTTGATTTTTATAATGAGGATGAAACATTTCTATCTGCTCTGAGTTCTTATCGCCATCTGCTAGTGAGGGAGATAAAAGCTGCTCTTCAAACACTTTGCTAACAGGAAAGTAGTGCATTGAAGTAAGCAGGGAGGTAGTCACAGGTAAATTCCCATCTATAAAATATATGATAATCCATTTCTTTTGGGCTTCTTTCGTTGCTCATCTGTATCTATTCTCCAGGCCTGACTGCAGTTTGCAAACTGTTGAAGCTGTAATAAATCATTGTTCTTAATTACTTTACTTCATCAGTTCATTTAGTCTGCAAACCAACAGGCTAAATAATTCTCTTCCAAAGTTAAATGAAAATTTTACAGTCAAATGAGCAGCCAAAAACACCACTGATGTGAAGCCATGAAAGTCTGGAAACTTCAATATTTAGTAAAGTAATGACCAAAAGACTACTGCAAGATGATATTTTCACTTTAATAATCAACTAAAGACAAAAAAAATAAAAAATCCACACTCTAAAAACAAATAAATCGTTAAATTAGATTCTGTTAAGTTAACGGTGAGACAGTCATGCACTGTGCACTTTATGATAACCGTGGGGTTCACTGAGATCAGCTTGACAAATCACCACGGGTGTTTAAAAAGTGTCGATGTGCTCGGCGTTAAAGTGGTCTCGACACGTGCACACAAACACACACACACGCAAGGAAACACATGCATGCACACAGCGGAGTGGATTCACATTACAACGTGTTGATTTGATGGAATTTGAACAATGCCCAGGCTAAACAGTCTGATAGTTAGCCAGGCGGGGGTTGTGTCTGTTGGACTGAGGCCGATATGTTCTTAGTCTTCTGGGAGGATTACAGAAAGCTCTTAAACTGTTTCAGCCAGATGACATTTATTCTGCTGAACAAGACCACAGCTGCACCGGCTATCGCATTGTATCAGTGTATAAGCCACTATCTAAATCTAGTTTTTATTAGCTCACAGCAGGACTAAGAGCTGCTGCTTACCTGCAAGTCCAGATAGAGGAAGAATAAAACTGGAAACTGGTGGTACCACCTTCACATTCATGAAAAGCAATTACCATGACACACCAAGGAGTGATTTATGTCTCTGTGAATAAAGGAGGAAATGGGGAGGATGACTTCACTGAATTCACTAGAGTCCCCCGTTTCAGTTGTGGTTTTGGGGGAGTGCCACCTCGCTTCAGGATTTACAGTAAGGAGAGAGTGAGCGTTTCCAGAGAAGTTCTCTGAGTGATTTGGGTGTGGACGCTTTAGCAGAGCGAGGGATAAGCACACACCCCGAGGAAACTCTGAGACCAGGTAGAAACACACTCTGTATTATAGTAGTAGAGCTCAGTATTTAGAAAGTCTTTCCACCCCTCTCTGGTCACCACATTGTTATATTACTTCACCATATTGATCCAAACTGGCTAAAGTAAGATGATTAGGTGGTGACATGAAAGAGAGGAATGAGTCATCCCTCAGGATTACTCAAAATCAAGAGATTTATACCTCAGATTATACACACTCTGCCTCTTTTAAACTGAAATTTCTTCAGAAAGGGGACTGTGGTCAAAACACAACTGAAACTACAACTAAATTTATTGTGAATGATGAATGAAGAGGCGTTTTGTTGGAAAGCAATGGCATGAACTGGATAAACACAGCACATCCTCACATCAAGACTCAATTATCAGAATTGTTGGTAAATGACAGACTAATTGATTTTCTGTTGTACTAAGATCTTTAGAGGTCAAACTAAATGTATGGTCTATGTGAAGGTTAGTAACAGGTTGTAAGTGTCTCCTGTTGGTTTCTCTGTACGGGAAGTGTCCGAGAATAGTTTGCCAACTTAGTTAAGACTTGGACTTCCTGTCGTACAGAGGCATTGCCAGGATGTCAAGCTTGGGTGGGCATTTGTCCTCTTTGGGGGCGCAAAGTAAGAACCTCTAAATCAGCCTAAAACACTTTTTTTTCCTCCTTTGACTAAATGTAGAAGACAAGAACACTGCAGGTGATAGTACTCTGCCCCCGCCCCCTTGGTAATGCCCCTGCTGTCGTGTATGTCTCTCTTTGGGAGAAAGATGACTGAGTATTTCATATATGCAGACCAAAGACTATAACAGGTCGAAGGAGCTGTCCCCAACTTTGTCAGACTTGTACAGTGCATGTGGTGCAGCTCTGACCCAGATCTGTAATAAATGTACACGAAGCACCAATGAGATGTTTGAGTCTTCATCTCTCACAACCTTCACCAGGGGAAACTCCCATTCATACACTCATTTTGTCACTTGTCATTAACCAGGTTAATATGCTGGATTACTATTGCACCAACTGATCATTAGTAGGATTAAACTAACCTGTCTCACGACGGTCTAAACCCAGCCCACATTCCCTATTAGTGAGTGAACAATCCAACGCTTTAATAGCCTCTGAAACAAGTTTTATTATTACCTGCAGGTCCCTGAAAATCCCAGAAATCCCTCTTACAGGTGTGAATGTTTTACAAAATAGTTTTGCTATTTCATTACAAGCGTTCAGTGTATAGCATCAGTGCAGCTGGATCATGCCATGGCAGAGGTCTGTGCTCTCTGGGTGCTTTCTAGTTATATTATAACTTTGCCAGTTCAAAAGTAAAATATGGTGGTAATTCATTAGTAAGTATTCACCACCATATGTGGTTTCTTACACAGTGAGACGGGACTGTCATAAAAAAGACCACACACCTCTGCGATGTGAAAAAAGACCAGTAAACCACATCTGTGGTTCTTCAGAAACATTTGAATTTTCCTCAGAAAATTCATTACTTTTTGTTGTTTAGTTGAGAAATGAACTGATGTCATCTCTTAAGCTGTTGTGCTGATTTCAAGATTTATCACGTTGTTTGTTGGTTTCACTCGTGCAGAACGAGGGGAAAACGAGGTCAGTGTTTGTCAAGCTCATAAAAACAAAGGAACAATTGTGAAGTGTATCTTAAGTCACGGATCTGCAGGAAATCCTTGTTTAGTGAAAACCCGCAAATAATCAGAATAGATCCTTTGGGGAGCGTTTTTTATTGACATGCCCTTTTAGTAAATGCACAAACAACCTCAGTGAAAGCCTTCACAGTGGAATTAGTGAGGTTTTGGAGCAGTTAAGATAAAGTGCGGTTAAGTTGTCAGGGGTGTCTGATCGCTGTGGGTACACCGAGGCACCTGGTTTTATGGTTCAGACTGTGCTTAACAGTCTCTCCTTTTTACCCCTCTCCTCCTTTTTCTGCTTTTTTCTGCCTTGTCCTCCATTTTCCTTCCATAAATACAGTGCTCTGGCTGAAAACCAGCTGTTAGTGCTGAACAAAGAAACACTTACGGCATCTGGGAGACTTTCTCATTACACACATGCGCCTCCCCATTGAGGATTCTCACACACTTATGCTGTACAAACACACACTCGCAGACAATTTGGAGATGAGAAAAAATGAAATTACACACACATCTATTTGTGTGCAAAGTGTACTGATGAGTGTTATGTCCGCACATGGCAGGTTCGATGTTGTAGACATTTATTCAGGTGACACATATTTCCTCTCCACACACACACACACACACACACAGGCAGTCCCTCAGCGCTGCGCCTGTGTGGAGTAACGTCTGGCGTGCTGTTGCTGCTGCTGACACAAGGTTTATTTGGCTGGGTTTTTACAGCCTCACCTAGGCCTTCTGCCACTGCTGTCAGACAGGAGTCAGCAGGGGAAGAACAGCCTCTTAGCTTCCCACGGCCGCCGTTACTACACACCGACACACACGCAACCAGGAAGACACATGGATGTAAGTTACTTTGCTCGTAGTAAGACAAACACATACCTTTTACTTTTACGGCTAAATGCACAGGGGGCACTCACGCACGTATTACCGCATGCACCACGTCCACTAAGGCTGTAATTATGCCCCGCAGCGGTGCAGTAATTACACATACGTATAAATAAGTGTGACACATCATAAAAACCCAATACCTTCTGGAACTTTACTTTGGGTTTCCCTCCGTCATGGAGCAATGAGGCCCCCTCTCTCCGAATAATACGACTTAATGCCGTCATAAAGTGTACCACACCGAGGAGGACCCTGCCAAGCGCCAAATACTCTCAGACATCGGAGAGGGTTCTGAGTCAAACCGTGGTGTGTGTAAATTAGGTCAGCTTGTTACCTTTAACCTGTTGTAATTTCTGTGAGGTTAGTAATGGGTTAGGGTGGGATTTGTAGATTGAATGTAATTGTAGTCACCATAATTACACAACATTCGTCCTACCTTTTAATATAAAATAGAAAGGCCTCATTTTGACTGGAAGAATTTACGTGAATATAAATATATTCTCCTTCTGTAGAAGTACGAACTATTTACTTCAGTTATACTGTAACTGAATGATTGTACCCGCATCAGCAACATATGTGGTCCCTTTTGTTTGTCTTATATCTAACTTGATGGCTTATTTCCCTCATCGTCAAGATGGTGACGCCTCCAGATTTCCACAGTTTGGCAGCTACATTGTTTTTATTGATCTTTATGTGTGTGTCTCAGTGCGTAGAATAGCAGCCTGACAGTATTTACACTATTAACATTTTAAATACTGCCTCCATGTAGTGTTGTAGTACTCGAGATCGGTCTTGAGACCACTTTTTAAGGGTCTCGGTCTCGTCTTGAAATCAACGGCATTTTTACTCTTGTCTCGGTCTTAGACAGGGTGGACTCGGGTTTTTTGATCAAGACCGGTCAAAACCAGTCCAGCACTGCTGTGATAAGTGAGAAAAGTAGAATGTAGCTGCTGCCTTCCATGTGTCTTGTGGTCTTTGGGACACTGAGGACACCAGAGGGACATGCCCCCTGTACACAGAGAGTGATGAAGACAACCGGAAAAAATATACTGGTCATTTGGTTTTGTTTCGTTGGGATTTTTCTTTGATGTATACAGTCCTGGTCTTGTCTTGTTCATGACCTCCAAATGTCTTGGTCTTGTCTTGGTCTCGATACTCTCTAGTCTCGATAATGTCTTGGTTTTGGTTGGTACGGTCTTGACTACAACACTACCTCCATGTTTATTTTTAGTTTACAACACAACTTTTTGATATATTGTCTCATTGTATTATTGTTTATTATGCTTATTATAATATCTATCTATCTATCTATCTATCTATCTATCTATCTATCTATCTATCTATCTATCTATCTATCTATCTATCAGTGACAGTGGTTAACCAGATACATTGGTCAGTGCTGTTGCTGTATTATTGGATTTTTCCTGTTATTTACATGTTTGTCTAACTGATTTTTTTGCCTGAAACAGAACAAACCAGAAGGAAAGTCCATTTCACTTTTTTCGGCTGCACATCTTTCAGTTTGTTTAATTTTCCCTGAGAGACAAACTGTTGCTCCAGTGCAGTAAACTTTTACTGCAGAGCGCTACTGCATCTCTCCACACGAAGACATTTCGAACACTGACAGATGCACAGCCTGCGATGGGATGAATTTAGGTATTTATGATGCAACTGTGTGTTTCAGATATTGACGAATGCAGCACCATTCCCGGTGTGTGTGACGGAGGAGAGTGCACCAACACTGCCGGTAGCTACGTCTGCACCTGTCCACGAGGCTACGTCTCCAGCACAGATGGCTCCAGATGTGTGGGTGAGTCACACACACACATAAACACGCTTTGTTTTAACATCTCTCTCTTTCTCTCTCTAAGTTGTGTGTTTCCTCACCCCCTGGCTGGCTTAAAGCTTCACATCTGGCCGCTAACTTCTCTCCCTCCATCACTGCTTCCTGTGACTGGAGTTGTGATGAGTCAAGCTGGCCTGCAGGCCTGTGGTCACCATGTGCAGACAAAACACACTTGCACGCACTATTTGGCCTTGACAGCATTAATCTGCTCTAATGTTAGTGGCCCTCTGACTCATGCACACACATGCTGGCACACATACAGTGCATACCTGACTGACATGTCCAATGAAACACAACCAGGTGTTAATGTATTCCTGAAGTCCTCAACCCTCATGACAGCTACAGTAAAAACACAGCCAAGACTTGATATATTATTTCAAGATTTTGCTCCAGAATGGACGTTTCAGGGTCGACCTCTTTCACCCTTTTAGCTTCAGGGGAACAGTCAGACTCCTGCATGAAGGCTCCGGACTGCTGTAATTGAAGATATATGTTTTCTCTAGGAGCCAGCGTTTATTATAAATGTGAATACTTCCTGGATTTCACGTGTCGTCCATCATCTGTGGAAAGTAATTGGCTCCTGGGTTTTGTTTTGGAAAAGTGTAAGAGGAACTGGGTCAGATATATGAAGAACAGCCATGCCCAGATCGCATGTAGCCACATGTGTCCATACAGGAGATAAACAAAGTGGAAGTGATCTCACTGGTCGGGCGTGAGCTTCGTTGGTGGATTGTTCAGCTTTGGAGTAACTGGCATGTTGTGTTGTTTAAAGGGGAAACAAAGAGGAAAGAGATTTATTTATTTTTTTAAAGTTGGAACCACTAACCATAGCAAGATGAAGGAAATATACAATATAGGCAAAAATATGTAGACATGGCTGGATTCAAGACGTGAGTAAACAAACCAACAGATGACATCACGTCCATCCATGAAAACCATGGTGGCTCAGGAAATTAACTGATGTAAAAATATGCAAAAAATGTGTAATTAAAAAGAGTAAAAAGATGAAACTTTCTCATGAGACAGACATATGGACAGAGATGAAGAAACGCAGGATCAAACAGTGACAGATGGTGCAAGATACTCGACTTTTCCTTCGCCGTGCTTTTCTTGACAGACCTGTAAAGCACTGGAGAAAGGAGGGAAAAAAGATACAGATAGATAAACTACCAGCTGGACGCCTCGCACGCTTGTGCTGGTGTGTGCGTGTGTTGATGTGTGAGTTAGAGGACGTGGATTACAAATTGACACAGCGCTCCAATCACCCAACCCAAACGTTCTCCATCTGTCTGTTTTTATGCGTGTCCATATTTTTCTTTTTCCTCCCCTTTCACTTTCATCCCTTTTCTTTATCTTTTCCCTGAAGTGATATATCACTCCCTGTTTTTTTTTTTATATGTCTCTCTCCCTTCTATCATTATTTTTTTGTGTAAAGCACGGATCACACCAAAGCTCATTATCTGAGTGCAGTGATTTACAATAGAAAAGTGTGTGTTTTATCCAGATCTATGCACTTTTCCATCTCCGTTTGGACCTTTCCTCTTGTCCTGTCTGCTCTTTTTAAACTTTTAATCACCTGAAGCATTGTTGCACTCTTGTCCCCCTTATCTATCTTAATGTCTTAATGTTTCCTGTTGGCCTATTTTTTTCCTTGTATCCCCGGACATCTGGATCCTGCACCTTGCTTCTTTCAGCTGGGGTTTCCAGTTGTTTTTGTGAAGCCAAGGGGAAGTAAAAAAAAAGTTAAAAGAGAGAGTAAATAAAACAGCTTATATCCTCCCTGTGTCTTTATCCATCTCTCAGACTGGACAAGTCGAGATTGGGAGGACGAAAGCCTGAGATAAATAAACCAGGCTAAACTGGATTGGTTCCAAACTCGACATCCACACTTACTCTCAAATCTGGCCTTGAAAAGAGACTCTGCTTACTTTCTCTTCATGTGACACTTTGATTAAATTTTGGGGGATCAGAACATGAAGTGAATAAACACAGTTAAATAGCATTTTTTTTTTTTATTGTTGATTTCTTGTTTTGAAGCAGGATGTTTGTTCTGGTCTGGAGGGTTTACTGTGTGGCCTGTGTTTTGTGGGATATACTGTACTGGGTTGAAGTAGGCCAGTGGGAGCTGTTGGGGGCCCTGACAGTAATCAGAGCCTAATGCCCTGTCACACGGTGGAAGCCTGAAGAAGAAGAAGAAAAAAAAAGAGTAGGACCTGTCCAGTCAGTCAGTCTGTAAAAACACCTCACCAAATGAAAGCATATGCTTGTGTAGTGGAGCAACACTAGTGAACAAACCACGGTCTGGATCCAATTTAAGTCATCATCATCCTCATCAGCAAACCCCCCTCACGACCCCTCCCCTCTGCTCCCTCTCTCCTCTTCACCCTCCTCCAGCTCAGTCATTCCTATGGGATGTTTTTTGGCTTGTGTTCCTGTACATTTATGTGTATTTGTACTGTGCATATTGTGTGTGACTTGCATGGGTTTGATTGCACGTAGACGTGAGTGTGTGTGCTGTACTGTACTGTGTGCGCTCCCAGACACAGCGCAGCCCCTCGTGTTGTATCTAATTGGTAAGAATTGCTCCACATGGAACTGATTAATTCCAGACTGCTGGCTCATTAGTGAGTTAATCGACTTGTGCTCCTCCCTCCACTCCCCTCCTCTCTGCTTTTCATTTTTCTTCCTGTAGATGCTGCTTCAAATTCTCCTTCACATCACTTTCTAAAACGATACCCACACATTCGCCCCCTCTCCCTCTGGGATTTTTTTTTTCCTAAAATACCCAGAAACCCCAGCTCCATTTACTCCTCACACACGCTCTTTGAACCCCGGCCCCCTCTCCTGCCCCATTGACCCTGACCTGGAAAACTGTAACAAATAAGACCCCCCCCGCCCTCTTTTTGGAGGCCCTTCAGATGCCTGGAGTTAGTTCAGACCCCAGGCAACCTTTCCCATTGCTAGGCTGTAAAGAGGCTTCCTCCCCAGCCACCATGGAAATGGCAGGCCAGCCTTTTGAATTACAGCTCCACTCAGTTTGAGTAGATGGAGAACTTTTGACTCTACTTGAGTTTTTTCTAAAATAGTAACTGAACACCGAGCGGCAAGGCAGTGTGATGTGAAATCTTCAAACCACAGTGAGGTCACGGTGACTGACACACACTGGGGTACACTTTTACATCACTGCAGCAACTTGACCAGTTTAACCACTAGAGGGCAGTAGCAACAAGACATGTCAGCTTCTTGTAAGATGCTCTTTAAAAATGTATTTGGGTGAAGGTCTGAGAAAAACTAGTTTTCATGTTGAATAGTCAACACTGTCACATGTTTTTGTTTGTCCTAACTGTGAAAAAGGAGGACCCAATTGCATACCCAAATGAAAGAAACTAACTTTAATTCAAAAAATATTATTAAACAAAGGGCGCTGCAAAACCAGGCAGGGGAAAAAAGACAGTCCAAAATAAACACGTGGAACATAAACCAAAAAAAGGAACCAAAACCGAACCCAAAGTAACCACATGGGGAGGAATAGGAGGACGAATGGGAATCCGGTGCAGGGAGCAGGCCAAGGAGATACATGAGTGGGAAAGTGAGAGCAAACATGGGGGAAACACCACAGACGATCAAACAAAGACAAGACAGAAGAGAGGAGTATATGTAGTGGGGCAGTGATTAACTGACAAGACACAGGTGAGCACAGGAGTGAGACAGGTGAACCACATTAGGGCAGGACCAGCAATCACACAGGAGGAAGAGAACAAAGACAGGAAGTGAACTGAACATAACCAAGACAACCACTTACCAAAATAAAACAGGAACTGACAAAGTAACACAAAAACAACCAGGACAGGGGAGGCATGGACAGTGAACCAAAGGAAAAATCCAAACAGAAAACAAAACCCAAAGCTAAAAAATAAGGAACCATAATCACAAAACTACAACGAATCGTGACACTAATATCTCAATATATAATTCTGTTCTTATGTTGAAGTGAATTTTTTGTGTTTTGTATGTAGAACATTATGCTACAACATCATTAATACAATGTACTGACAAAAAAATAAACGCAAATGGAAATCCTGAACTAATTACCGTATTTTCCAGACTATTGAGCGCACCTGTCTATAAGCTGCTATTGAATTTATTCCAACAGTTTCATGTGGTCCACTCTGACCGGGTCTGATGTGAGAGGCTAAATGTATCGGCGGCACGGAGCTTGCTAGCTTGTAAAAAGCTAACGAGCTTCGTGCCGCCGATACATGAGCCACACCGGTGTTTAAGCTGCAGGGTTCAAAGCGTCAGAAAAAAAGTAGCGGCTTATAGTCCGGAAATTACGGTAAATACATATTA
>OOFC01021248.1:2173-30648 GCA_900323345.1 Pseudochromis fuscus
AACTTTATATGGTTTTCCGACGCCGCTTTATAGACTCTTTGTCCTCTATCAACCTGGCATTCACACACATACACACACACACACATGCAGCAACACCACGCACCTCCTCCTACACAAGGAAGTGGGACCATACTTGCATTTTCCAGGAGTTTTCACTACCTCATTGTCTGGGATGTGAAATTTTTAAAGGTATTAATCCAGCAATGGAAAGCTACTTAGAAGTCCAATGAGCCACCGCTCCACTCATGCAGGCTTTTATTAGGCTATCACAGCAGGAAATGTTAAGTGACAGATGGACTTTCATACATAAGATTCATGCCCACCAAACTCAAGATTCTCAAATAAAATAAACACATGCATTATTGAAGACTTTTATAAATGGCGCTGAGGCCTCATGGGAGCAATAGTCCACCGAGTGAAAGCGAAGGAAAGGAGGGAGTCTTCATGTGCATCTTCTTCTACACTTGCAGGCGCTGTGCGTAGCCGTGGTGACGCCCGACGTGCTGCAGACCATGGCGCTGGTGTTCAGCGGGGCAGATGTTTTGTGTGCCACCGGGGATCCGACCTACTCCACCCCGTACCTCTTGGCTCAACGCGCCGGACAGAAGCTGCAGATGGAGTTTTTGCACCAGAACAAATTATCTGGTGAGCAACTTTGTGTCGCCGCCCCTTTAATTGCTATTTATCTTGCTGTCAAGTTATCGCTTCATACAACAGTGACAGATTCTTGGAGCTTTCTATTGATGTTCGAAACAATTGGCATCCTTTTTCACACACTGAAATAAACAAAAGCGGTCAATTCAATTTGCTGAAATATTAGAAATGTCACCAGCAACTAATTGATGGTAGTTGTATTTCTATTTGTTGACTTGTTAATTAAATATGTGAATTATGCAAAATAGACCTATGCATATCCACATCATGGCTACGCACATGTTATAGAAGACTGAGGCTACATGTCCAGGTGGAAAGTTAACATACTCACCACTTGATCAAATAAAGAGAGAAGTATTATTAATGTAAGTATAATTGCAAATGATGAACTTAGCATCATTTGCTAGCAAATTCCTCAAATATAAAACGGTTGTAAAATGAAAGTTGTGTCTCTATTAATAGGCGGGGCCAAGGTCAATATGAACAAATAAAGACTGGACCCCAAATATAGACTGGAAATAAACAGGAGTGAATAATTTAAATGTAGTGTGCTTGCAAAAGTTTCACAATAAAAGCCTTGTTAAGCAATTAAGAGTTTTTGTCCACTAAAATGCCCGAAGGCTTTAAGTTTGAAATGGTTAAACATGTAATGTGCCCACATTAAAAGCCCCTGTTGACAAATAAACGTATTTTGTCCCCTGATATGTTAGAGGGCTTTTAATTTGAAGTGATTACAAGAGGTTGTCTAATGCAGCGCCTTAATGCTTTGATCCCCTCTGATCCTGTTTGAAGCCTCAAAACTTCACATTAAAATAAAGACACCCGTTAGTATGTGGGGAAATACAGTATTTATAATTTATGCATCAAATAGGATTAGGATACAGAATAGGAACTAGGATTTGGGGATCGTCCTCAAATTAAAGGAAGACCAGAACTGAGACACCATGACAACCTGGTTGCATTTTGGTTTCGACACATTGGATTTTTCAAAGGTAACTCACAAACTAATGCCCCTAGCGACTGTAAGTTTTACTGTACGCACTCCTTCACTCAGTAATGATGAGTTATTGTATAGAGTTCTAGTTAGAATACAGGAACCTTTTCCATGGTCACTATTTGAACCAGGTGAGGTGCTGGCTCACGAAAAGTAGCCATAAAAAAGGAATAACTCCAGTTTTCTTCTGGCTAGACTTGACAAAAAAAAAAAAAAAAAGCTGACGCACTCTCATAAATCTGTGAAAAGGCCTTTAAAGTAGGTGCCCAAGTTGGACTTTTACAACCATCGGCGCCACATATATTCTGCCCATTGTCTTTATACTTTAACAAGCCAATCATGTTTAAAACTCATACTCACCGCTGTGCCGCCACATTCATAAAAGCACAGTGGGAGTTTTTTTTTTCTCACTTTGCTATGAATAGGAAATGAAGGCAGAAAAACCCACAAATTTGAAGCTTGTGAGTTTTAAGTTAAAAGTTCTGTCTTTGTCTCTCTCCATTTTTTTTTTTTCCCTGCGTCGTTGTCTCTCTCCTGCTTTCTCCCAACACTCCTTTGTATTACCCGGCTCATGTTCGCGGCGTCGGAGGCTCGGCACAGATGTGCTGCGCCGCGCGGCTTCCTCATGATGGGTGTGTTTTGTTTGTGTGCCTCCACACAGGGCGGATGATAAGAATGTATTAGATTAAAGGAGCGAGAGAGGCCGTTGGCTCGGGCCGGGGGGAAGACTTTCTCAGGGACTGTATTTTACATAATGTATGCGGTGCATCTGTGTACACTCGCTGGCTCCGAGCCTGTTAGGAACTCACTAATTGCTAGCGTGGGTCACCTGGTCACCATGGTGATGGCCATTACTCAGAGGTGTGCTCGAAGACACACACGCAGACGGACCGAATGCGCACACATTGGCGCATGTGTGGTATTGTCCATCTGAAAAGTGTATCATACAGGCAGCGTCTATATGCTCATTATGTGTCTGGAAGTGTGTAGGGCTTCATCATTAACAGACAAATATGGACCCAACCAGACTTTTCCTGTTAGAGACGGATGTCCAACTAAACTAGCCAACTACTGCACACACGCCAGACCTGGGTGAGGGAGGTTAGACAGAAAACTCAAATGACAGATTGACACTGTGTCTTGTGGCTGCAGTGGACATCTTGCCTCAGGGTCAATACTCAGTGCAGCTCTTTGCAAGTTTGGGCTAAATGAACGAATGACCACAGGAAAGCGTCTCCTGAAGACTTGATGTTAACCCACGCTCATGTGCCACGGTGTCTTGTTTTAATATGTGTGAAGCTGGCAACATAAAACCACAGTCTTTTCTTAATATCCTGAAATACCAGCCCAGTATCCCCTGAAATTACATTTATATTTGACAGTTCTGCAGCCCCATGATTTATGTGCAATACCAGCATTCAGTACCAATGCAGGAAGCAGTGTTTCTTTTATTTAGTATGGCAGGAGTTGTGCAAGCTGTGACTGAATGTAGGAGGTCAAAGATCACACCCTGTCACAGTCCAACAGTTAATGTAATGTATTATTTTACCAAAGTCACAATATTTCCCCCACATTACATAAGAGTTTAGGCTGCCCAATCTTATCAGACCCACAATCCCTTTCACTGAACATCCATCCATCCATTTTCTATACTGTCCATTAGGCATCTCTGTCCCTCCCAACTTTTTCCAGCTCTTCCTGGGGGGATCCACAGCCACCCCCAGAACTGGATAGATATAATCCCTCCAGTGGGTCCTGGACCCACCTCTGGATCTCTGCCCAGTTGCCTGGTAAACCTTCTAGAGGGAGGATCTGGGGGTCTGTGATGCCATGGGCCACCCCATCCTCTCCTACCACCCAAAGGGCATTGCAACCCCATAATGGACCTTGTGGGTGTTGGTCCACCCACAATGCCTCTTCAGGCTGGGCTTGGACAGGAACACAACCCCCAGGCTGGTGGTCCTAATCTGGGCAGGGTAAATGAGTTTCCAATCGTCATAGGGGTTTTTGGATGGTGTTGGTCTTGATCTTGGCTGCCTTGGGAGACCCATACCAGGAGCTTACTGCTCCATACAATATAGCTCTGGAGATCCCGACACCACTCAGGCCCCTCTGACAAAACAAAGCCCCAATCCAGGAAGGGTACCACAACCACAGCTTGGCCAAAATGCAGTTGCCATGTGTTGATACGGTTTTGTTATTCTAGTGGCATCTGTCTCAAAGATGAGCAAAAACCAAAGATAAGCGGATCTAACCAGCAAATGTTGCTGCTTCTAGTTCTCAAAAAACACTATTTTTTACTGTTGTTTGAGCAACAAAAGCAACAATGACTTTGCATGTGTGTGTGATCTGCAGCTGCAGCAAGAACTGATGGGTTTTGGGGCCACACATGGGAAACTGTTGAGAGGCGGTTAGTTTTGGTCTTGCCATGGGATTTGTTGACAACAAAAATAAAGAAGATCACAAGCTTTTGCTTTAAATAACTCATCCAGACTATACACAAATCTGTAACTCGATTAAATGGGCTTTAGTGTAACGCAATGACAATTTGCACATATAGTCCAGAATGAAAAATAAAAGGCTGAAGGCAGACCGTGCAAGTGTTTTTACATTGTGGGATGTTTAAAATGTAGACAGAAGGAACATTGGTGCAGTGAAAAGATTAAAGCTTCCCACAAAATACTGTCCAGATTCCCTCTTTTGACATTTTTCCTGCTGTCGGACACATTGTCACATCACACAAAGCTTTGCAAAGAAGCGTCTGCATTGTTTTTCTGCATGCAGCCCCCTGAGTTTGCAGACAGACTCGCGAAAATTTTGATTAAACAGAAATTGAACTTTTTCAGTTGTTGTGTGCACTGTTATGTCTGGCAGAATCCGCGAACAATTCAATACCCGCATGACACCATCCCTACTGTATAGCGTGGTGTTGACAGAGGGAAGATAGAGGGAGGAATTAAAGGAGCCACATAGCAGCCAATATTGAGGACAAAACTGAGTTCAGAGTTAGGTTATAATGCCTGCACACGTAAAAAGATAACATAAGAAGAAACATAAACAGAGATGCAGGTATTTCAGCTGTTTTCCCCCCTTCACTTATCTTGTGAAACATCCACATCAAGTGCACACTTCAGGCCTTCATTCAACCACCGCACGGTGCTGTAAACCAGACACTACATTGCACGGAGGCACGACAAACATGGTCCTTTCCTAAATTCACTAACCCCCGGTGGGAGACTTGAATGAGCCAGCAATAAATAATCAGCCACCCTGAAGAATTCCCCGCTCCTAACAACTAAGATTTAAATTGGGCTGGTGTGCAGAAAACATCACGGCGGCCTATCTTCACAGTGTGAATCGTGCTCCCAGTTTGTAAAGAAAATAAAAAATAAGGAAAAAAAAACCCTCTATTTCCCTTGGATATAGTGAATGAAAACAAATCTGACAGCCTGCTTCTACCAGACCCTCTCCACAGTCCATTCCCTCCACAGCGGCTCATTTGTAGCTCCAGTGTTAGGACATCCGCTGATAGCAGAGCATGGCCACTTCATTAGCTCCTTCTCTCTGCGTATATGTGAGTGCACGCACACGGGCCTCAGCGGACCTCGTTCTCCCGCCTACACCTGCTCGCCCCAGTGCACCCTGGGATACTGTAGGAGCATGTTCATTTGCATATCTCCATCCCATATGCTTTTGAAAAGGAAAAAAAAAACCAATGGCAGCTCCTCTGAGGGGGTATCTCTTTGCATTTTAGGAAGCCCTGAGGGAAGCTTCGATGATGGCTCGAACCCTTATAGTCAAAGGCTACTGCTGCGGTGGTGTTTTGTATATTTTTAGGCTCCTTTATTATTATTATTTTTTTTTATAACTAGTCTAGTCCCCAATGCTACATCCACAAGGCCGCATAGACCGTGCAAATAAATTTAGCTGTCAGAAACCTCCGTGTGGTGTGCTGATAGCACTTTTGGAAAGCTAATTTACTGCAGCAGACTGAGAGCCACAGTTTTTCAGGGGAGAGATTTTCAAGAGTACAGTTGTGCATTTGAAATTCCTCCCAATGATCGGTGCCTCCAAAAAAATGTCAGCATTGAATTAGAAGTTGTTCTCAATGAAAGGACACCATGCAGAGGTTTTATTGGTACAGGATTATCAACAAGCACGGTTGGAGGATTGTGAAACTGCATCATAATCTACACCTATCTCTACACCTCCACAGGCCTTGATTTTCTAATTTCTTGATTAGTTTGATAAGTTATTGTACAAAGACCCCCAAACTTTCCTCTGTACTTGGGGTCTGGCTTTTATTTGACTGTACTAACCCTTTTTTAATTTCAAAATTGTAAGATTGGGTGTTTGACCGCCAACTCCTGCTGTCTTTGAGCAAGACACTGAACTCTGAGTTGCTCCTGATGCTAGCTAGTGCCTCACATTGCAGCTCTGAAGCCACTGGTGTGTGAATGGGTGAGTGAAAACCATCAAAAGAACTTGCAAAGCTATTTGGAGAACTTGGCTGAGGTTAAAAAAAAGCTCATGTACTATTTAATTAACTACCGTTTTTTTAAATTGAGAATATGCAAATGTATGGACTCAGAAAACTCCATGTAAATACCCTTTTGTTAGGAGTGTGAGCTGTAAGTGTTTAGTGTCAAGTGCTGGAAAGTCCTGCCAAGCTATTTTAGGTTTATAGCAGTGATGGCGTTGGCATTGCTGTAACATCCAGGTTGTGTGGCTGACACAGAAGACCGTTTTGGCCGACGAGTTTAGTTTAATAACACGCAGAAGAAGTTTCCAGTCCTTGGACCTTTGCCCCTTTGCGCGCTCGTGCTGCCAGTCCGTGTCGGACTCGAAAGACAAGTTGGTAATTGGTTCGCAAATGTTGCAGGTGTGTGACATTAGCCAGCGTGCTCCACCTGCCACTCGGCCTCCTTGCCAGTTTACACTTGTTTGGATGTGTCAGTTCCTACAAAGTGCAAATCTAGTGCCATAGAGCGGGAATGTTTAGAAAATATATGATGATAATGAGGAGTTCATGGGTTCCAAGTACTCTTCTTTGGTACCCAAAATAATATTAGTTTTAGTTCAGTTGGTAGCATTTCAATCATACCTAGGGTTGCAAAATTCTGGGAATTTTCAAAGCTGGAAACTTTCCTTTGGAATTAATAGGAATTTATTGGACTAAAACAGAAATTTACAAAATTATAGGTTGGCCCTCAACAGGGAACTTACAGTTGATGCAAGTTCACTTCTCAGTCATTTGAGGCCACGCCCCCTGCATGCACTGTGCACTCCTCCATCACATGCACAGATGATTGTTTAAAGCTGGAGGCCACACTTTTGAGCCCAAAGCACAAGACTATTGAAGCCACACAGTTGAGCCTGTGGATTATATAAAGTCAAGTAAGTTTTTTATAATATTATGGGATAAATATATTTGATCTATAATCGTATTAATGTTTAACTTGCAAAAATTAAATTAAAATGTATTCATACAGTAACTAGCTAGCTAGTAAGTTAGGTGCTAAATGTAAGCTATTTTCATTTCATTGACTGTTTAAGAGGCTAGCTTACTATAGCTCCCTCAAATGTGATGCTGTTTCTTCTGACTCTTGCAAGACGGTCAAGAATTTATACATCAATTGTAAAATATTTTGAAGACAATCCCAGTTGTTTAACCAACTATATTTCTGTTCATGTCATTGCGTGACTGTTTTTACAAGCTTTTTTTATTAATTGTATATGATACAGTTTGCTTAAATTACCCCCAATTTATAGTTGATTCCTAATCATTTCCATAAATCCCCCAAAGTCCCATAGAAAGTTTCCAATTTGGAATATTTCCAAACTTCCCCAGCTCCCCCCTAATTTCCCATGGAAAGTTCCCTGACAACCCATTGGAAATAAATGTGGTCATGTGTCTAAGATCACATGACTGATATATCTCATGTCACCATTTGAGCAGTGATACCTCCACATTCACAGAGCTATATCAGAAGGTTTTGTGTCTCCCTGGCAAATAAGTCCAATATTTACTCATCCTAGCTTGTGTTCATCCATCCCTGAAGGTAAATATCTGCCTGTTTTTTCGCTAAAATTCTTCAGGTTGTTGCTAACTCTGTTTGTGAGCCGGGCAGATTGCACGCAGTGAATTTATAAGCTACAATGAGGCTGATGAGAGCCATAACAGTGAAGTTCGGGGCCCAAAAAAATAGAGAACTGGGTGATAATTTTCTGTGGGATTGTCGCTACAGGCAACACATTTCAATTTAAACATAATAATCTGACCAGTTGTGATTATGTAAATATTTAGCTTTAAAGCAGCTTTGTAAATAATGCTGTTCCCTGGCGCCTCCCACAGATAGCATCAATGTCATTTTTCCCCAGGACCCTTTTCTATAAACAAATTATCTGCCATAGGACATATTTGTAAGTTGCAAAAAGTCATAAAAAAAATCTCCAAATAGTGGTTTTAAGCCTGCAGTTTTCAACTAAACAACTTGTGTGTCTTGTTAAAGAGACACTGAACCCCTGCCAGCTATCTGACTGCACATATCTGGATTAAAGCATCAGCTAATGCCTGAACTGTAAACAGAACAATGTAAACATGTAAATTGTGTTTTATAGCGGCTCTTCACTCCACCCAGGAGGCCGCTGTACTGTAAAACCCAGCTATACAGCAATGCCTCACACTGTTGACATCATTCTGCTCCTTCTCAAATGACACACCGCGGATTTGGAGGCAGAGAAGTTTTATTGTTGACGCCCTAGCATCCCTGACGCCTCGAATCTCGCGGTGCATTAAAAATTTATCCAGCAGGCATTCTGTGTGGATAATAAAAAGATGAACACACATATACACACACATTAAATCAGAGGCGCACTTTCCTTTCCACCCTGTTGTTAGCTACATTGTAAGGTGGTTTTTTTTTTTGTTCCTGTGCCTGTTGTGTTTTTGCCAATGCACGACAACACAGGACAGTTACAAGGTCAGGAGGTCACAAGCAGTTGGGAAAATTAAGGATGTTTCCTCCAGTGTCTGTTTGTAAGATGGTCTTAATTTAAAAAGTGTGTGTAAGCAGCTCAATAAATAAAATAGTTTCTCTTTAAAGTCATGGGAATGACTGTACATTTTTACCTCTTTCATCCTCAGCTGATTTGCACTTCTCATGTGTATGTTCTCCGTTTGTGTTATCGTTGTGTGTGTGTGTGTGTGTGTGTGTGTGCGCGTGCGCGTGTGTGTGTGTGAACGCGCTCCTCTGATTACCCCACTGTCCACCGCTTGTCGGGGACCACTTTGTGACCGTTGCCGTGGGCGACCAGATGGCTAATTGAGCACTCTGTCATGTCACCTCCCTTCACTGGGGACTGAGCCAATCAGCACAGGCCAGACTTCTCAACTGCCGCCCCCACAGACATCACAGTCCCATCTTAACCGAGTCCAGCTTTAGGGGCCCAGAGGGATTGTTTAGAAGGCTCACAGAGAGAGCCTTGTTACAACTGATACAGCATCAAGCCACTGGCTTATTTACATTCTGTCAACCTGAGTGCTCGGAGAAGTGTGTGTTCGTGTGTGTGTGTGTGTTAGTCTCACTTCCCTGCAGTTTAATGGTGAATGTCTATGTCAGATTCCATGTATTTATGATGCTGCTATTGGCAGCCACATCCTGTATGTTAGATTCACAGCTAGATTACAGATGTTGCTAACTAACTTGGCTCCGCACGCCTTGGCATCACATCAAAAATATATTGCACTTGTTACAAAATGGCCATAGTGCATAAAAATGCATGTATCATGCCAGAAAAGAAGCTGCTGTTTATGTGATTGCTGCAAGCTACACTGGTAATGGACCAAGGATGATGGTGCATTTATGTTTTTGCTTTTTTATTTTAATTGATCCCTTTTAGTTCTTTTTTCATAATTACCAAAATGGCGGTATAGGCACAGAAACTATAATGAGGACGCTTAAAAAAGTAAGGCCAAAAAATAGATGCCTTTCCAAGAATCTAATCTAAAACTGTCATACAGAGATATGCTGGTTATAACGTTAGCAATAATAAAGTAGATCGCTCTGTAATTGTAGAAAGTCGAGTAGAAGTCCAGATACTAAGTGTAGTATACAGGAGGTCTTTGGTGTACGATGTCCTTGACCTATGGCGTTTTGTGGTTACGTCCATAAATTTATGAAGAAAGTCTTTTTCCATCCCTCCAATGTACGGCGTTTGCAACATTGAAAACAAATTTTGTGCGGGGACTAGTTGGCGAGCAGAGTGGACAAAGGTTATAAGGAGACGGCTTTGTTTAGATTCGCCGCCAAACACGTGTTTGTGTTTATGTATTTATGGAAATTTACCCAAAATGCAACTTCCACGAGCATTTCATGACGAGAAGGAGGCAGAAATTTTGAATATCACAGATTTTTCCTGTTCAGGGTGCCAATAATCTCAGGGTAATGCTGGTGAAAGGGTTAATTAGGGTTAAAAAGGGTTAATTCCGATTTACAGTGAAAATCAGGACGGTATTCCAATGTAAAACGAGCACTTCCTGTATAGGTGTTATAAAACGTAATGATAGTGGGGATAATATCTCTTGTAACGTTCAGTCCTGACATCCTGAACTGAGATATTCTTGATTTAACACCATAATATAAAGCATATGACAAAAATGTCTGAAATTGATGTGATCTCACACTATATGTAACCTGGACTTCTGATTCTGTCTTCACGAGTATTTAAATTTAAAGATGTGCTTGTGATTTTCCATAATGGCCTTTACTCTCATGTCATCATCATTTTGTAAGACCACACTCTAAAACACATCCTCATTAGGTGCTCACAAGTGATGTATAACATCCGTTTGGTGTATTTTATCTGGAATAATATCTTAATGAATTAATATTTTACTGTAAAGCAAAGATTATTAATGCACATGTGAACACAATTCATTAGCTTGACATAATGAGTCCACAGACAGAACAGAGGCATATTCAGAATAAGCTGTCTTGTTAAATTAACTGATTGTTTTTCCTCGCCTGGAATGATATGTGGCCCCGAGATGAGGCGTTAGCCGTGGCAGTAAAGGGTGGAAATGTCACTTCAATTAAAAGTGGTTTCAATTAAAGTTATTTTACCTTGCTTGATGAGAGAGCTGGAGGTAGCGGAGATAAAATCTGTGAGATATTGCCAAGGCTCTGGCAGAAAATTGAACCCCAGAATTGAAGCTAATTGAATTTGAGAATGATAAGGTTGAATGTAGGGAGCTCTTAAAGCTACCAAGAAAGGATGAGTAGAGGGAGTTTAGAAGAAAAGGGGGAAAAAATGGACGAGGAAGACTTCTAATTTAAATGGACAAAGGTGAAGCGAGGGAGAGTGTAAAACTGACTTTTAATAGATACAGTACACGGAGGTCTGTGCCTTCAAATGCTCTGAGGCCCTTATCTTTGACTTTGCAAGAAAGTGACCACGTGACAAAGTCATGACTAAATAAACAGCAGCTTGTATAATCGTGTTTTATGCTACTTGTGAAAAAAAAAAAAGAAAAGATGATACCCTGGTGCTTTATTAATGCCCACGGGATAATACTCTACACACTGGAGGTCAGAACATAGGTTCAAGAACAGCAATCATGAAGCTGATGAGGATTCATTGTCTTGCTTAAGGGTACTTCAGCAGTGTGGAAGCATACTGATGCTGGTCCAGGAATCCACTTTTTTTTTTTTTTTTTTTTGAAGCACAAGTATTATGGGATGCCAGCTATGATTGACGTGTGATAGAAGCTGGACAACTTGTTAGATAATATCTAGATGAATGCTGTTGCTAAGGTAACACAGATAAATATATACCTAATATGAAGTTTACTACCTTAATTGATGACTGGAGGATTTCTCTGCCGTATAATATTTAGTATACTAAGATATTTTTCTTGTTTTTAAGCATTTTTATGTCATAAAATGATACAATATGTTCATAAAATGTATGTATAAGACTTAGCTGGCCAGTGTTATGGTGTAATAATAGTGGAATATCATATTCCCTCTATTAAAAGTGGTAGCCAATAAAAAGTTAGCTCACTACCAATGGGCGGGACTATGGTGGTATCAACAAATATAGGCTGGACCCGAGAAATAGGTCGGGGAAAAACAGAGGTGAATAAATTCCAGTGTGGTGGTGAATGTTTCACAATAAAAGCCCTGTTTAGAAATGAAGGGTTTCTCTGCATTGAATATGCCAAAGGGCTTTAAGTTTGAAATAATTACAGGAAGTGATGAGTTTGTATTTATATTGTATTGCAGTAAACATGTTTGGTCCACTTTGCTATCGATCTTATTTGAAACCTGTTTGAAATTTATCAAACTGAGAAAAAAAATCAAAATAAAGGCCTGCCTCTAATGTAAGTTGGCCTCAAATAAATGGCTGCTGCCTTCTGCAGGTGAGGGTGTTTGAGGAGATAGAGTAAATTCCATTGCATTTAACTTCTTACGCCCAATAATTATTTTAAAAATGACTAAATATTAAGTTATGTCTATATCGTGCATCAGCATGGTTGTAAAACAGATGTTAAATCATGTAGGGAACTTTACAGAGAGCCTCAGGATAAGTGGGTTTTCATAATGCAGAGCTGAATCACTGGGGGTAAAGGATTGAGAAGAATATTTAAAATCTGACAGTGTTGCAGCTGCGGGCGGGTGAAGGTGAACTGGTGACACAGGAAAGGAAGTGGAGGACCAGAATGGAGCGCTGTCACCAATGTGTTCCTTGGGGAAAACCACTTCCTTGTTCATCCAGTGTGTGTGTGTGTGTGTGTGTGTGTGTGTCTTGTAGATTTCCCCAGACTGGAGCAGTGGTCGGAGAACGCCTCCGTGTCGGACGCTTCCCTCTTCATGGATGGCTTCCTCTACATCTCCTCTGGCTCCACCAAGACGACGCTGGATCGGCGAGGACGAGACGGTGAGTGCAAAAGCCGTTTTGTAACCCCCCCCGCCCCCCCGATGAGGCCAATCAATCCATCAATCCATTTGTAAGCAATTTAAACTGCGTGTTTGTCAGAGGTCTACTCCAGTTAAGCGCTGATCGATCAATCAGTGTCAGTCTGTCAGTTGTCAAACTGCCAATCGTTTAATCCGTACAGCAAACAGTCCAGTCAAAACGATCAATGAATCTGTCTTTCAAATGCGTTGCGCGTCGCTCCTCTGGGAGTTCTTGTCAGGCAGAAGTATGTTCGACGACCCGGCAGCGATTGCTCCACAGAAGCACGGGGTGAATTAGGGTCAGGTAAAATAAATTAATTCAATATAAGAATTTTTGGTGCTTTCTAAAAGAGCCTCCACCAAACTTCTCCGTTCTTTGTCTTCCAGGGTAGTTTAAAACTTTTAATCAGGCTCCATTTCACACCCTAACTCCTCAGCTGCTGCTGCACCTCCTGCTCTGCAGTGGTCCCACTTCTCCAAACAGCTGGAGCATTTCTGGGGCCCATGGGTAATTAGGAGAAGGAGCCGGCTTTGGGTACCGCCTCTGGGGAAGTGGGGTTATCGGGAAGGTGGAGGAGTGGGAACGGGGAGGGGTTGGGGTGGGAGAAACGCTACCTGCCACTTTTCTAAGCTGAATCTCCTTCATGCTGAGCACCACATCCATCTCCATTTCCATCACCCCACACATGCTCGGCTCTCATTGGGGGTTGTACATACCGGCTAATGAACAGAGCTGGGGTCTGGGAAATTGCCCCTTAGAGGAGACAAGATGAAAATTTATCCGAGTATCTCTTGAAAATCTTATTATCTGTACAAATGAAATGCATTTTCATTTAATTTGTTAAGGGATAATTTCGATGCATCGCAACTTGGCCCTTAATTTGATCGTTTTTGACCATAATTTATTTCATATAAGATAATACTGTGCTCATCAAAGACACTGGGGACAAAGCGACCTTACTACAAGAAATATGGGTTAAGAAAGGAAGTCTACGGTCTATGCCTACGGTTAACAAGAACAATTAAATTATGCTTTAAATCAGCAATAATTTATATATTTGGCAACATCATTGGAACCGACGCAAGCTGTAAACACAAGATTGACATATTATAATCAGTAATAACATGAAAACTTTGCAAGGGACAGTTTTTTTTCTGTAGTGTAGAGATGTTACTGCTACCCTGCTAAATGTAAGTCCTACGTAAACCTGTATTCTACCTGTATTTTGGTTTCTACCATTGCTTCAGCAGGTAATCGCCCCACTTTGCTCGCACTTGTTAATGTTGTGTCACGGGTTGGGTACTGAAATTCGGTTCCAAGTAGGAACCAAATCAAATTTACTGAGTACGGGGTACCCATAGAAAAATTATAATTTCAGTTTCGCTTATCGGTTCCTACATGCACTCATTTTAAACAATGGCTGCAAACGGACTTTAGATATCTGCCAGGACCTGTCTGTTACGTATCTAACATGTCACGTGACACCACATGGCAACAGGAAATGGAATGCAACATGTGTGGGAAATGAATATGTTAAATATACATTTGGCTTCCTGTTTTTTGTTTTTGGGATTGAAATGGGAATCGGATTCATTCAAAAGATACCCATTCCTAGTTGTGTCACAGGTTAAAGATATAACACTGAGCTATAATCCACTAAAACTCCCTGTAGAGGTTAGGGCAACCAAGGCTTGCTTAATAACTCTTAGTGGATTCGTCTCTTTTCATATTAAACTATAATTTCATCCACTGTCATAACATATTATTTGAAAGCAGCTGTAAGTGAGCACTCCCTACATCTCCTTGCATCGGGTTACAATTGAAGTATCTGCAGTAAAAGAAAAACAACATTTCTATGTCATACAAAAGCCCAAAGGTATGCGGTTCGCTGTGCTACCATACAGCGAGTATTTCAAATGGAGTAATGCGACAGGTGTCCTTTTTGTTGAGGGCCATTTTAGTCGCTGTTTTGCACCACTTACATCCCAAAGTTGTCTCCCTTCAGATAAGTGCTGGTAATATTTTGGCCGATAAATACCTTGTTATATCATCTATTATGGAGAGCCGTACCAGTTTGGCTTTTGTGCTTTAATGGCGCTTTAACTGCAGCTGCAGCTGTTGAAAAATTCAGAGGGGCTGGGTTTAAAACTCAACGTGCTCCAACTTCTTCAATCACAAGGAAGCGTTGTCAGGACTTTGTGAGCACGGAGAGACGAGGTATTTTTGAATGTACTCCAGGATGCCTTTCGCTCCCAGGCTAATGGTTTGATGGTCTATAGATGCGCCCAGGTTCTTAATAATTCATAGGTTGTGCTCAGGGCTTAATAAAAGCACTCTGCCACAGTGTCTTAAACTATGCCTATTTATTTTTTTATTTTTCCAATGGGCTTTTGTGCTTCCACTGATGGGAGCTAAATTCAGAGTATGACATAAATTAATTTGGCAAGCAATTTTGGTAATGGCTTTGACAGAGGTGGCACCGGGGATCATTGTTGCCGGGCCACCGTAATGAAATAAAGCGTCGTGTTGTTTAGCATTTAGCAACAGCGTGCTCAGTCCTGCTGGTAATATAGATAAGGATTAGAAAAAAAACAATATTCCTTGTTGTTTTATTTGTGCTTAAAACAAATTTATTCTCCAGCGTCTTTACTTAACGGTTGGCTGTCGGGTTGCGCGCCGCTCCGCATCCGGTTTCTACAGTTGATTCCAGTGTAAATGAAGTCCTCCCCCCTCCAACGGGCAGAGGAGTGACTCATGCTACTCCCACATTCAGGAGTGTGTACTTGCATTGTGCGTATATCTGAGTGTGTGTGTGTGCTTGTGTGAGTCTTGGGAGGGAAAAGCGAGACAGTAGGCAGTTACCGTCTGAAATGGTGAGTGGCAGCAGGGAAATGGCACCCCTAATTTCTGATTAGTTTAGTCTTTCCCTCATCAGCAGTGCTCGCTTTTTTTTTTTTTTTGGCCTGCAACAGTAACTCACAACCGCCTGAGAGGGAAAGACGTGGATAGAAAAGCGAGAGAGAAGTTTTATTGAGGACACAAATCTGAGCTCGTGTGAACAATTCAATTACACGTCGCTACAAAGTTGGGTTCAGTCCGTTTTTAATAATGAACCAGATCATTTTTTTTATAGTTAATAATAAAAATTAGTTGTGAGAGAATGTCAACTGATTGGATTTCCAAAGTAGTCACATTCATGCTGTTGTTTTTCCATATTTAATGAGAAGTAAACAATTTCCACAATTTGTCTTCATCTAATATGCTTTTTTTTTGTGTGTCTTTGTTGCTACCGCTGTGACTCTGCTCGCCTGAATGAGTGAGCAGTGCTGTTGCTAAAGCCAGAAATATATGGCAGATACTGTTATGGTTTTTTTTTTTTTTATTTTATCTTATGCCATATCTGTCCATTCCTCCCTGTAATGAAGTGGGCTGTAATTCTGGCACAGACAGATCGTTCAGATCCCTTCAGTTTCTCGATTTCCATTTCCAGCCCTCCTGACAAGCTGTCCAGCAGATGTCTTCATCACGGATATTTTAGTCTGATGGCGAGATAGGCAGAAGATTGGTGGAAAAGGGGGTAGAGGTGGGAGAGGGTGATTCATTGGAAAGGGGCACAGCCGGCTATTTCGATGCATACTGAAATGGGTGTCTGCTCGATGTCGATAAAAAGTTTAGGGGTAAATCTGGTGGAGTGCGGCTAAAAATAAAGCCCGATACACAATCAGAGTCAAAACTTTTCGAGTAAACATCGGTAACTCCATTCAGTCAGGGGAGAATGAGACCAGTTTAATTGCTGCATTGATGACTTGATTTGCCTCATCAACCTGTTCATCTTGCACATTTGGCTTATTTTACAAATTTCTGAAGTGAGAGACGAGGGTGAAGGGGCATAAAAAGTCAAAAAAGGAGAGGTAGGGGTTCCACATTGTAGATATGGATGCCTTTTATTCCTCCTCAAAATGCTATGCGGGGAGCGCTCTTGGCGTACCAGCTAATTGGCCCAATTTAACTGGTGGAGGCATGTAGCATGGTTGGCTTCCGCTAGCGTTGTCTCTGGCGGCTGGTTGTGGACTCCCGTGGAGAACGGCTGGGCCGCGGGGCCGCTGCTGTGTGTGGGGAACAGCTGGCAATGGACGCAGCTGCCTGATTGTAAATCAAGCACTATTGTTCCCCCCATTGCGCTGGTGCTCGTGTTGAAGCAAGTGGTATCTCCCCTGCTAAGGAAATGCTGAACCACAAACAAAGAAGGAAGAAGGAAGCTCATGATTGGCTGATGTGCAGATTTTTTATTTTTTTGATAAGAGCCGGTTTCCTGGTGGAATATCTTTAAGGGATCCAAAGGCATTCACTGCTGCATTAGGAAATAACTTGTGCCACAAATTTCCAAATAGTTACATTCAAGTGAATCAAACTCGTTGCTGAAACGACCTGTTGTCTGCTCTGTATCTGGAGTCATATTGATAGATTTTCTTTTATTTGCTCGCCTCTTCCCTTGCTTCCGAAACCTACCAAATCCCTCACACTGTCAATTTATTCATTCACAATTCAAACCCAGAGATCAGTAATTACATCTGAATTTCCATTTGTCAAATATTTTGTCTCCCTCCACCTTTTGCCCTTCGTGTAATCCCTTTTCTTTGCCTACCTTCTGTTTTCTTGGCATGTTAACGCCCTGTGTGGCCATCTGTACCTGTGGGTAACGCCGGACATTATTAGTATAATTCTTCAAAAACTAATTTTATGAGCGGGGAGCCCATTATGTGTCCACACTGTCTGGACCCACGGCCCCACAGCAATTTGCTTCCTGGATTCACAGTGGGATTTTTAGTGTCTTTGTCCTTGGAGTTGAGGGGGAAATTAAAAACATTTTCTCTGTCCTCAATGCAGATGGAAGATTTTATCAAACTTTTGTCCATTCAAGGGGAGAGCATTTGAATGCCACATGTGCCAACGTCAGAATGAGATCTATTATTTTTTCTGTATTTTATTATTCAAATCCCTTCATTTACATAGTTCAAGGTCTGTATCCATCGGGACTTGACCAGAGCTTCTCAATCTTTTCAAGCATCCGAAGCAAAGCGATGTATTCTGCAAACCCTTGTGATGGGGTCTTCACTACTTCTTCATTCAAGGAGAGACTTCATTTTTTAAACAAAAAAGTTATTTGAATCATTTGTAGAGGCCTAACAAGGTACTAATTGACAAATTAAGGAAAGGGTCTTCACAAAAACCATGAGTAATTGCACCAAATTGAGCGTTAATTCATCGAAGAGTTGTTGAGACATTTAACTCTGAAGCACAGACAGACAGTGGTCTGGTGGTTGTGATAGAGGAAAAGTCAGGGGATGGCTAAAGTCATTACAATCCAGCCTCTAGTGAACATGAACTTCTGCAATAACATTTCATGTGCCATTTCATCCAACACTTGATAGCCAAAAAAACCCCCCAAAACATAGGATCACCAAAGTTGTGAATGTTCAGCCTCTGAGAAACACATCAAATGTATTAGCAATCTATTATGTGCTGAGATATCGCTGAGATATATCCAATCACCTGAGACCCAACCAAGTGTACACAGGGTCTATGACTCTGGTTGTCCCTTTGGGATTGTTGTCATGCTGCAAAAGAACTGAGCAGATTGCTTCCCTGATGCTATTTAGTTCATACACAACCTAAACAACTCGGTGACCACCACAGGAGCCATTGTGAAGTAAATGTTTTAAATCATTGTAACTGCTGGTTTATAGCAGCTGATTGGCTCTTTTCCACAACATGGTACCAACTCTACTCCATTCTAGGGTGGTTGTTGAGGATAGTACCGCCTCCATGCAGCTGGTCATCAGACGAAGGAGGATAAAGTTAATGAAGTCATGTTCAGTACTCTACTGTTGTGGTGTCACAGAAATTAGTTGTTTTAATTTGAAATATGTTGTTAATTTGTCCGTTAGAGGCTGTTCAAAAACTTGCTCCAATGTTTTTGGAGATGTGAGGCGGGCGGTCAGGGATCAGGATCCCTGCTTTTTTAAATATAATTTTAACGTCACATGAAAGCTTGGACTTTGGACTGACTTTTTTTGCTTTTCTTTCCCCACATTATAGAAAAGTCAGACTATCACTGTGCAGACTGTCGGCTTGCAGGTGCAAATACTTGCGTACTGCGCAGTGATGACGCAGTGACTCCGGTCAATCGCATTTTAGTACCTCCTAGTACCTGGCTGGTATTTTTTGTAGAACCACAGGGGAGCAGGTACTAGAAAAGAGGCATCAGGTACATGGAGGCACCAACATTGAGCCGAGTCGAGTAGAATAGAGCTTCTACCATGTAGTGGAAATACGCCATATGACAGCAACTGACTTCACTTAGAAAATCTACTGTGCCTCCGCAGAAAATACTTCCTGAGGATTTGTACAAAAGAAACCATCAAGTTAATTCCCGATTAGAAGCAGAAAAAGAACGAAGGCAAAATTACAGGAAATGTAGCTCCAAACAGGAACTTAACTATCCTCCATTGAAAAATGATGGACATGACATTTTCTGCAAAACCTTGATGATTGAGGGACACATTTGAAACGTAAGTGAAGTGCATTACCATCTTCTTCGTCGCCAAGACAACACTATGTCCTGTCAGATAGATTGAATTGGTAATGCCTTTAAATACCAGAGTTTTTTTTCTCTCTCTCTTTTTTTTTTTCTGTCCCCACACACATAAAACACTGCTACAGTTTCAAATAGAGATGATGAATCCTCCGCTTCTGCAATAATCTTTTTCTTGAAGTGAAGTGGGGTCAGGAGAACAGTATTTTTTAAATGCCACAGTAAGCAACTAGATATTAGTCATTTTGCAGAATTGTGTCCAAATTGTTTTTTTTTTTTTAAACGGAAAACACAAAGAAAAGTTAGAAAGAGCCATAAAGGGAGGCAGTGCAAGGGTGAATAGAGCAAAACTGACATCCTCCTTTCCCATGCTTATCACATCCTTTTGCTTTTAACAGCCAGTTGTAGACACTTCCTTTTTTTATTGGAACTATATCTGTTCCTTCAGAAACATCACACACAGTTGGCAGAGGAATGCACAATTAGCATATTCATGAGATGAATACAGTGGAAACTTTGGAGTCGCAAGCGACAGGGGGTGTGGGGTGGGATGCTGTTTGTGTGTGTGTGTGTGTGTTTGTTGCGGAACAAAAAAGCAGATGGCACGGTGACTTTGAAAATCCAAAATTAGGTATGTTTTCATGAACTTCATGCTCATTGGCTATGTAAATCGCACAGTCAGACAGTCATGAAAGACAATGTTGTGTGTTTTCCAGCTTCTCCACAGAGATCATGTTTGTTGATTGAAATCTGCCTGGTACTCGGAGTCTCTTAACAGTTTCGATTTTTTTTGTGTGTGTGCATGTGTGTGTACCATCAAATACTGTATATATTATATTTGACTGAAACATGACATGACTGCCTTCTCACTGCAGTCGTAAAGTTAGAATCTGTGTGGACGCTGAGTATGGCTTTCAACAGTTAGAGGTTTGTAGTCCTGTGCTAAAGTGTCTTTTGATAGTTTGGAAATGAAGGCCACAGTGTGCCAGTCCTCTTTGGACTTTGAATCTTTACAATAATTTCCTGAAGGATGTTAGCTTGAATTTCTGACCTTGGTGTAGTGCACTAATGCTTGGCTTTCGATTTAAAAAAAAACAACTCGTTTCATCAGCTAACTCCGCTTTAAGAAGAAGAAGAAAATAAAGACCTGACAGTGTTTGACCTGTGACACCAGCACATCTGCCTCATACCGTACATCAATCCGTGTGTGAAAGCTGGAACACAGTGTCTTATCTCTGAACTTTTAAATGATTTCTCGGTGGTGTTGTCTCAGCTCACAGAGAGTCATTAGTTGTGTTAAATAGGGCTGGAGTGGTGCTAATTGTTCACAAACCAATCATTCAAATTGCAAGCTCTAATTAATTGTTGTTGTTTTTTTTTCTGGCTCTACAAACAATAGCCAGTTTGTTAAATTTTATCAGTCTGCAAATGTATGGTTGGTAAATCCAATGGAGCCACTAGACATATTGAAGGAGCAGAGCTACGTATTGTGTGAAGTTAGCATCAGATAACTGTACAGAATGTATCAGCAAAAGACCAGAGAGAAAAACTGGAACTAAACAATCTTTCTGTTGCAAACAAAAAGTGACATTCAAGTAATAAAACAAGCTTTAGCTCAATTCAGTCCATTAGCTTGTGACCAGTAGCCTTGGATGGTTGTGATGTAGCATAGCATAGCCTAAAGATCCGGGCCGTGTACCTTTTGTACCGTTTTAACTCAAGTGTACAAGTGTAAACCCTGTGTTGGGGCCTAAAGCCGATTTCGTTAACAGTGGTTCAGTTCCATTAGGTTTTCCCAGTAAGTCATGATCCTGCATGGAAAACACCAGGGCCGTTTCTCAATGCAAAGTACGCAAGTCCATACTCGCACACTTGGCGGGAATGTACCTGCAAGTTGGACTCCGAAGTACGGATCTGCGGGAACGCGAGAACGCACTGGGGCTAAAGTGTAATTGAAACGACAGCATACTTGATGATGTCACATCTCCGCTCGCTGTTGTGAAATGCATTATGGGTTATTTGGTTTCCCCAAGTCCACACAAGTCTGGTCTGATGGAGGCTTGATAATGAAGGAGGAGCGAGAACGCATCTGGGTATTTCGTTCGTTCTCGGCCAGATGCGTAATTTGAATTGGATCTCCAACTGATGACGTTTCACGACATACCGACAAGTACGTGTATTGAGAAACAGCCCAAGACTCACCTGAATACTGACTCAGATGTGCCTGAAGATTGATGGTTTAGTTAGCAAAAACAAAGTTCATGTTCTCCTTCTTGTCAACACTCTTTCACTAACAATACGAAAGTCAGATCAGCAAAAAGAAATCATGTTGTCATTTGTAATGCACTGATAAATTATTAATTTTGTAATTCTGAACTCATCAGTACTTGTTGTCTTCATACACAGTATTTCTAATGTGTGGATGTATTATTTATGTGTACATTTCAGACATGGCACGCCGTTGGTGCACGTTGGAGGGCGGCTTCCTGAGTTACTACGAGAGCGAGCGAAGCCCTTCAGCCATCGGGAGGGTGGACGTCACCGAAGTGGTTACACTGGCTGTCAGCAACACCGAGGCGATGACCGTAGCCGGGTATGATCGCACACACAATCTGTTTAGTGAACATGCTTCATTAGTCCAGAACTTAATGGACATATGATGCATCAGGAACATTTTTAAGAGTTGGTAGATACTGTATTTCCTCTAGTAAAAGCTGGGACTATATAGGACTGATGCAAAGAAATGCAGTTTGAGGAAACATAGTGTGGCTGCAAATATTTCACAATAAAAGCCCTGTTAAGAAATAAAAGGTTTCTCTCCACTGGAATGATAAAGGGCTTTTAAATTGAAATGTTGACAGGGAGTGGTGATAAATATTTATAGTGTATTGCGATAACTTGGTTTTAAACTGCTCAGCTAAACGTCACCCATTGGTTTCTTGTTTTGAAGCCAAGAGATCAGCAGTTGAAAGTTGCCATGTTGGTTGTTTGGAGGCAGAATTTGACCATATTTGGATATGAGGGGAGGAGTGAGGAGGCAGGTTTAACCTTTGAAACCAAGATCTCTGCCCAATGTGGTCTGGGCTAATGACATCAGCTTATGACATCAGAATGACTTTTGGAAAAAGCTGTTGACTTAGTATTTCATGATTGAACATTGAAAAGTCAGATGCAGTTTTTTGGAGCCAGCCTCCAGTGGCCATTGGGTGTATTGCACTTTTTTGCAATTATGCACTGGCCTCATTTCTGAGACCCATTCCTATATACAGTCTATGAGTACGACAAATTAAACTCACTAAGTAGAGGAAGTTAGATATAAAGACCTTCCTCTAATACAAGCCTTCTGCAGTTGAGGGGAATAAATGGCCGTCATCACTTGAGGAAATACAGTAGGTGTTATAAGATAAGATAAGACTTTATGAATCCCTAAAGGGATCTTAGGGTGTTCCATACATTGAGATACACATTCACATAGATATACATATATAACAATAAGATGCGGTGAATATAAAAATGATAATACATATTAAATATTAAAGATGTAATAAGATTGGGAGCAATAGAAAAGTATGTAAGTACAATGAATGTCACACAGCAGTAAAGTGACAACAGCATCGTAACACATTGTAGTCGAATGATGAGAGGAATGAAGTGTCCAGAGAACTGAAATAATTTTAATCATCAAGTTTTATAGAATCAAATTAAATGAAGTTAAACTTTTAAAATCAATAAAATTGGATGTCCTGTAGTTATTAGAAGTGATTCTTAAAATATAGCTGTTAATAATCATAGGAATCCGTTACATTAATTTGCACTATACACTTAAATTATGTGACAGCTTTCATTTACCCCCCAACATTCAAATTAGCTCTCATACATATATAATACATAACGCACATATACAGTCGAACCCATTTGCAGCTTCATTGCATCCCCTCCACTAAATCATAATTTATGTGACTGTTGAAGCTGCTTTAGGAAACACAAACTGCACATACACAAAGAAACCTTTTTAAAAGATTTATTTTCTTTTATTGGCTAAATTACACTTTACTGCACGTGTTGCACATAAATTACACAGCTGGTTTGAACACACACACGTGTAAACACAGGCTCCTTTCGTTGTTTGTCTCCCTCGTCATATGTCTCATTAGCATAATCTTAGATTGAGCATTGTTTTACTTTAACAGAACCATCAGGGCTTTATGAGCGCTATATTTCCTGGGCGGGGAAAGCAGGCGTACGACGCAGCTTTAACTGCCGCGCTCGCCGTGTTTACTTTTTACCGTGCCGCCTCACTTTTTACCTCGCTCCTCTGTCAAGATTATGCCTCAGTTAAAAAAAAAAAAAAAGTTACTCCAACAACAAACTTTTTCTTTATTTCTTCTGGAAGTGATACAAACACACAAAGAAGAAGAAACAGATGTCTCGATCCTTTTTCTGCTCACGCACTTTCACACTCCCACTGGATCGTACAGTGTGTGTGTTCATGCGCGCTCGTGTGTGTGTGCGCTTCACGAAGTCTGATAATAGCTTATGATTAAAGCATAAGCCAAGTCCTTAATGATAGCAGCAGATGTTATGAAGAGGGAACCATGCTTTTATTTGTAAATGTTATTTATACAGCCATTAGAAACACATCTGGCTAGCTACAACTATGACCTTTCTAATGAGCTGGACTCGTACGAACGGCCATGACGGGTTACGGTGATGATATTTGTGGGTATGTGTGTCTCTACGAAGCAACTCGCAGCTTTTTTTTTTTTTCTTTATCGCATACATCCCAGTTACAGGTCACGGCGTCACCCCCTTAGAAAGCCTATTATTCCTCTGTCGCTGACGCTCATAATGGCCGTGCGTTTCACTAGATTAAACTCCGCCGCACTCCCCTCTCACTTCTGCAACTTCCAGCGTTCCCAGCATGCCTGTGCAACCGAGAGAGCGGGGACGTCTCACCTCTTGACTGTGTGCCGCTCATGAATATTAATGTATGCAGATGACACACTCCCACCAGCAGCCTATCACCACGCTACAGGAGGCCGTAGGTGTCGCTTCCATTAAACACGGCATTTGGGTAATTTCACCGTGGCAGAGGACACCGTGAATTATAGCGTGGCCCCGAAACATACGTTTTGCTAAAGTCGGAGGAATATTACAAAACCCCACTCCTAAGGAATTAATGCAAAGGGAGTATGTTGGCTGGTGATAAGTTTTTTCTTTTTTCTTTTTGACTCATCTGTCTGTTTCGACAAGAATATTTCTAAGTTGATTCTGACCTTCAAATTCAACTGAAAACCTTGCAACTAAACCACCTTTCTGCTCTTTACTGTTTCTCTTTTTGCACCATTTCACTCTCTGTCACCACCGTCCTCTTTGCTCACACACCCACCAACAAAAATAACAGAGTTTTTAAAAACTTTTAGACGAGCTTAGACACCGACTTTGTCAGCAAGATTGGGTTTTATATAAATATATATATACACACACGAGGGCTGGGGAATTAAGACTTTTTTTTTACAGAACACAAGAGCCTTAAGGAGAAAATAAAAAGCTACAGAAATACATATAGACAACTTTGTTTAAACCACAGGTGAATCTTGTGCAGGGGATCTTCTCCACAAAGAAACGTGTCTGTAAACTCAAATTTTACTCCGTGATATATAAAAAAATGCTCCTTCTCCAGCACAACGCACAGGAGCTTGTGTACTGTAAATAAATTGAATGGAAATCAGTTTGCACATTTTTTTTTTAAGTTCTTGTTAATGAATCTGCCTTTGTCTCAGGTAATATTGAATCCTTTTTTTCTTACAACAATAGAGCATTAGCGTTAGTTAAAGAGGTATTGACAAGTAGACAAACTAAATCTGAGTAAAGGAAGTCAGGTGAAGTGTTTTCTTTATCATGGTGACATTAATAGGAATAAAGTTAACACAGAAAGACTACTGAAGGAGTGTGGTTACTGTAGGTACAGAAAACACCTCAGATCACTGTGGTGGCAGAGTGAAATGAAAGTTACTAAAATAAAGTAGAAATGATCAGTATGTTATGTATCATTCCTGATTAATTTACTGTATTAATATCAGGTGTCTGCCATATGAGTGACCATTTATTTACTAGATAAAGAAAAATAGTTACATTGATTCTTCTTTGTGGCTCTAAGTGTCCACTTCATACATAGATAAATTAAAGTTTGTGCATAGATTGTATGTCGAATGGACAAAGCTAATGTGCTGTCACCCGTTACAGGAGTTTGGTATTTGAACGTCGCCATGTTGGTTGTGTGGAGACAGAAGTGACCATATTTGGATATGAAGGGGTGGAGTGAGGACACGGGTCTGACCCTTGAAGCCGGGGTCACTGCCCAGTGTGTAGCTAATGATTTCTTGAAAAAAAAAAGAAAAAAAAAAGATTGAGCATGACCATTTATTAATTGAAGTTTTTTTTGGACCCAGCATCTAGTGGCCGTCAGGAGTATTGCACTTTTTTTGCACTTCTGCCTCATTTTTGACGTCCAGTTGCTTCAGTAGCTTTCAGTTCAATTTAGCATTAATATGTGGAGCAAAAATCTGATCACTGACCAGTTGCATTGATTTAAAGCAGGTCTTACAGAAATCAGCATATTGACTTCTCTCCATTTAACTAAAGTTAGGTTTACATGAAAGAAAACAACAGCAGAAGAGAAACCAGATCTCATCCACGAGGTCCGTGGTTCAGACGAGACACAGACCAGTTAAAGCAGAAGACATATGCCGCACCAGAAAGTGTCCTGCAGGGTCACAGCTGTATGTGTTGTCTCTAATCTCATGTTCTTCTGCACATCATTATTTCAACACCTCTGTCTCGTGGTCTTTCTTTTAAGCTTTCTGTCTCTCTCTCTCCCTCTCCCCCAGCCACTCCCTCCCTCTGGGACTCTCATATTGCAGTGTTCATCTCTCATCCCTCCTGTCCTTTTCTTTATGATAGCATTTGCCCGGTACATCAACACCACCACCCCCTCCACCACTCTCTCCCTCGCCCTCCCTCTGGGACCACCTCTAACAAGCAGCTGCACACCTGCCGGCGTGGAGAGAGGAGGGGTGAGGAAGATGGGAGGAGGGGGAGACGGTGGGGGGAGTGCGGAGGGGGTCACGCGAGGGCACACAAACACCCATGTCTCGCCTGGTCCCCTGACACGTGTGAGAAGGGAACGACTCAACGCTGCCGTGACCTCCTTGACACGCCACCTTAAACACCCGTCGCTGCGGCGTTTAGTGCCGCCCTCGCTGTAGCGTACCGGCAGCGAAACAGCTACTGCTCGGCAGTGTGTGCAGACCATTAAGGTAGTGATACTCTGACCTGTGTACCTTCACTGGGAGAGGAGGTGGCGGGGAGTAGAGGGGCAGGAAGAAACGAAAGGACGAGAAAGACCAACAAAGATTAATGGCTGCCTTTTTGCTTTCGACAGCAAGAGTTTTGCCTGCGAGTCCACATCTGTGGATGTGGATGAACGAGAGTGGGAGTGCATGCAGAGTCCACATACATTTTTATGTTCAAATATACACATTATTGAACTTGGGTTCAAAATATCTGAAATATCTGCTTTGAGCAAAGCTGAGAGCATCATTTCACGTATTTTGGATTTTTTTTTTTATTGTTGATGTTTTTTTGTTTGTTGATTGAGAGTTGGAATCCACAGTAATGGCCATTATCAAGAAGATGTAAAGTCCTCAATCTTGTCCAAAATGTCGCAGTTATTAACAAAACTTCTTACATTTACTAAGAGAAAACCGTGAACTATTAACCCTCTAAGACCAAATGTATCGCCGATGATAGAGAGTGACTAAACCAACTTACCGTGATTCCTTGGCCATTTGAGCTAGCAATGTGATTCCAGCTAATTCTGAAAGCCGACAAGTCGAGCGTTTCGTACATATTACCTACATTACGGTAGTGTACAGAAGGTCCACTTGTCGGCTTTCAGAATCAGTTGGAATCACATTGCTAGCGTAAATGGCCGAAGAATTAGGTTGATTTGATTGACACGTCACTTTCTGTCAGCAGCTCAGTGTTCGAGGTAAAACGGTTAATAACACATTTTCATCAGTTTAATGAGTATCTGATCTACAACTTCTTTTTTTTGTTTTCTAATTCATGTAAAAATGACTTAATCTGACATGTTGATTTCTACATAACACCAAGTGGAACTACAGTTTACTGATGGCTGCAATCCAATAAGGTCGTTTCCATGTCTCTCATGGATGGTTGAGACGTTTACAAAGCATTGCAACCAAAGTGTGGGTGTGTCCTATCAAAGAGGATGAATCCTTAACAAACCACAGAAGTTAACTGATGTGCCTGTGCAGTGTATGAACAGCACAGATTACATCTGTGTTGAGAAAGTAAAAGAGCAGCTCTTCACCTTTTTCTTACTGCAATCACTGAGGTGGCCTTGAGCGAGGCACTTGACTCCCATCTGCTCCAGTGGTGCTGCTCAGGGCCACTCTAGGCTTGAATGTTTAGAGAGCATTAATCCAACAGGAAGTAATAAAGTCAGCGTGGTTTAGCTGTATTCAGCTCTGTTTTTCTCAATGTGTGAAAATGTAGTTTTTCTTTGCCTCTTCTTTTCACACCCTTGTATCTAATAGTGAAGTTTGTGTGTCTCCGGCAGGGCTGTGTTTACCGTGGAGCTGTACCTGCAGACAGAGCGAGCGCTGATCGTCGGGGCTGAGACACAGGAAACGCAGCACGACTGGATCCACGCGCTAACAAAGGTGACACACTTTGCACAGAGCTTCTTTTAGAAGTTTTTCACTTAAACTTAAAAAAGAAGAAACCGCAGCACATCCACTTCACACTTTTTTTCCTCAGTCACTCTGCACACATCGTCCTCGCTGAGCCCCACGCCGCCTGGGCTTCTTTCAGTAAGACAAGTGGTCTCGCTATCTCGTCCCCCCACATGCTGACAGAATCTTGTAATAACACCCCTACATAAATATGTCCCCAGCTCCCTCTTTTATCTTTTTAGTCCCAGGCAACCCAGGCATAGATAGTGGGAGGTATAGCAGCATTAGTCCATATGTCTCTCCATCTGTGCCATAGGCCTCACAGACTTCTGTATTTCAATTTGTATCACAGAACAATGGCCAGACAGAGCATAGCAGTAGGGGGGAGAGTATTTTAGCCAGGAACCAGCAAAGATTTATCTGCTCCAGAGGAAGGCTGCACATCTGAAGAAGTGAAGTTTCTCATTGTAGAAATACCTCATTTGCATGCCTGTTCTCCCCCCCCCCC